>BQNB010090371.1:0-27161 GCA_026074375.1 Tanacetum coccineum | reverse complement strand
AAAAAATTATAGAAAGTAGCTTGAACTAAGAGGAATCTAAGAAAAATAAGTTGGGAATCACAGCTTATCGAATAAGCTGTGCAATAAGCTAAAACAGCTTATTGTACAAAAAGGCTAAAATGTACACAAATAATAAATTTTGTGAAACTATAACGAAAAAGACCCCAGGGGCACGTTGGTAGTGAGTGTGTGTTGTGAGGCGTTTATAAAAGGTGAGGATGTTGAGGTCGGGGGTTCGAGCCTTGCTCACCCCCGATTTCCATCTTCCATTTTTTTAGAAAAACTTTAAAAAACAAAGTTGTAGAAAGGCTGAAAATAAGCACTTTTAATAAAAGAAACTTTTTATGAAATTCAAGGAATTAGCTGGAAAAGGCTTAAAAAGAACAGAAAAACACTTAACTACTGTTTTCCCTTTTTGGCTTATAATCTAAAACTAACAACTCAAAAAGCTAACAATAAGCTGACATTTATGAACTAAAAGCTACTAGCTACCTAAGTCTAATCTATTAAGCAGTTTAAGCAT
Source organism: Tanacetum coccineum (assembly GCA_026074375.1). Classification (NCBI taxonomy): domain Eukaryota; kingdom Viridiplantae; phylum Streptophyta; class Magnoliopsida; order Asterales; family Asteraceae; genus Tanacetum; species Tanacetum coccineum. The sequence goes on along the minus strand of BQNB010090371.1, from coordinate 26,638 downwards.
GAAATAAGCCAAAGGAAACAAGAAATAAGCTAAAAATCCAAACAACTTTTTAGTGAAAAACTACAAACCAAAAAGGACATATGGCAGACTTTGAGCTTAAAAACAGATAAGCTAATGAGCTTGTTTTTAGAAAACAATTTCAAACTGATTATCAATGGACTAAAAACTACTTATAAACTGAAAAATTAAGATCTAGAAACTAATTTAACCTTCTGAAAATTGATGTTGAAAAAGGACTTTTTGGCTTTTTATCCTGCTGATGCAGTGCACATAAAGATGAATTAAACTTTAAGAACTTATAAAATGCAAGCTAGGAACTTGATGCTATGTCTTTTAAAACTTCATACTAAGAGTAAATTGAGTGATGAGAGCAATTAGAAAGCTATTAAGCTAAAAATGCAAGTAAGACTAAAACTATACTAACAGATTCAAAATTTAGACTAGAAAACTTATGAAAACTTGATTAAACCTACAAGCTACTCTAAATCCTGCTTATATAAACCTACTAATGAGATTTAAAGTGATCCAAAAGGCCAAATGGCTTATGGCAGTACTAACTTCTAGTTAGTACTGTCAATAGCCAAACACCCCTTTAATTTATAAAATCCCATTATAAGCTTATGATAATGAGATTTAAAGCACAAATATCAAATACCAGATATTAAATAACTTTTAACAGACCTGATGAACTTATAACACTAATCAAATAAGCCAGAATCAATAAGCTAATAGTTATGCTAATATTTTTGGATTTTTAATGATTTTTAAGACAAAATATGAAAAACTAAGATCTGAGCTTCTAAAGTTGAAAACAGATGATCAATCATATCCAATAAGCACAATAAGACAGAATTAAGCACTAATAAGCAAGTAATAAGCTGAAAATAAGCAAATGCAATTATTAAGCTAAGAAACTTGAAATTTAAAGAAGACTTACAAAAGCCTTTGCATAAACAAGGCAATAATGCTCAAGGAGCTACTCTAAAGCTCTAGCTTATCACAAGGATAAGCTAGTAAAAGTCCAATAAGCTCTTCCATTGTAAGCTTATCATCCAAATAGCTAAAATCCATATTAAGCATAGGTAACTGATTTTAAGGGTTTAAGTAGATTAATGGCTTAATTGAGCTCAATTCCAAGCTTAGAGACTTGAAAGAGCTTTTAGTAGCTTATGACTAGCTTAGAGAGCTTATGGAACGATTTCAAGCTTATTCAATCATATTTTGCATAAAAGTGAATTAATGGAAAACAAAGATCATATTAAGAAAACTTTAACTTTTATTAATAAAAGAGCAGGTTACAAAGGTGAAATTGAAGTTACAATAAGCTAAAACATTACTTGAAAGAAAATTACAATTTTAAAAGCTAATTTGAAAAGCTACTCAAAACTAAAAGCTCCTCTAGATATCTTGCTGTGAGTGAGGAACCCTTGTATTTATAGCCTTGGAGTGAAGCTTCTAGGAGTCTGGATACGCTCCTCTTATTCTTGATCTTAACCCTTCATTCAATGCCAATCATTGGATCTTTAAGATTCCCATTCATCACAGTTGGATTAAATGATGAGCACACGGATTGCCAATGTGGCATTCCGTGTGTCAATCCTTTTGTGCTTCTTTTGGCTAGGATTTAGTGTAAAAATCCTTGTCCTTGTGTGTTTCTTTCTATATCCGCGTGTCCTTTCTTGTGGGCTTCGACCAATGAGAGCCTCTCATGACGTCTAACTCTGCCAACTTGTACCTTGGTACTCGAATCATAGAGCCACATCATTAATTGCCATTTACCCTTTAATTTCGAGCTAGGTTAAACTGAAAGATATGATGAACAGTAAAAACAAATTCCTGCGCCATTTTTCCTTTTTATATCTTTATTTGACCTTAGGTTTGGGGTTTGACTTTGGGCCAGGTATTTGGGCTTTGTTATAAAGTTGTGTATATAAAGATAACGACCATTATCTCTTTAGTATAAGGAGATAACGGTGTTAGGGTTTAGGGACTTTTGGTGAAATTAATGTTTATCATTTAGGGCATTTTAGGTATTTTGAGGATTTTGTCTTTTTGTGGTTGACCAATGTTGACCAAGAGTTGACTTTATTGACCATTGATAGCAATTTTCTGGCTCTTTTGCACTCTTTCCGTTCCCGTGTCCATGTTTGTCTGGCTTTGACCGTTTTCTTGTGATTTTTGCATTATCCGTACCTACACATTCACAAACAACAAAATACACAAATACAAGTATATTTTTGCACATTTTGATCATTTAAGAGCTATTTTGGATATAATAAAGATATGTGATTTCTCACATATCAAAATTCCTCAAACTAAGCGACTGCGTGTCCTCACACAATATTATATGCTCTAAATCCAAATACCTCAAAACCTCCCCAAACTAAATCTTTGAAAAGTAGCAAAGAATTTTGTGGAGAGAGTTAAGAAATCACAAGCTTTAAAACACCTCATTTTCCTATTTTCTTTTTAAATGAACTTAGAATATTTCAACTTTCGTTATTTCCATAACTGTTAAGGATCATAGAACAAGATGCATTTTGATCCGAGAATGCCCCAAAAAGGATAAATTCATCGTCCTTGACTTTTCACTTGCTCCAAACCAAGCTTAAAATAAAATCACCGCCAAATATCAGTTAAGATGCTAACACTACTCATATTTGCAACTTGTGAACTTTTCACTCCCGACAATTACTATATCTTAAGTGATTGTGCTATTTTGAACCATGGATAAATGTTTTGCAAAATACTATGCTTCACGTTTCACCCGAGAATAATGAGTTTGAAGGCGAGATCATCCCATGTAGCGACTTTCTTCTCGGCACATCCCAACCTTGCGGCTAAGTGACCAGGATTTTGACACCCCACAGAGACTAGTATCGGGACTCACGGACCTTAGATTTCAAAAACTCTCAGGTTTCCCGAATATACATAGCTTATAAAATAGAATAGTCAAAGTTCAAAAGCATATTTGAATTTAACAAAAAGAAATCTATTTATTTCTTTAAACTTAATATTTATGCAGTTTATATCCTTCAACCTTTTAGAAGGCTGCAACATCGGTTGTGAGCCGGCAAGACGCAGCAAACTTTTATCAGTCTCGGATTTTTATTCTTACTATGGGCTTTCTTTAGAAGACTACCACATCGGTTGTGAGCCGGCAAGAGGTAGTAAACTTTTATCAGCCCACAGTTTATGTTTATTATTATTATTTTTTTATTATATAAAGAAGACTTCTTTTTGAAAAATTCAAGTATAAGTTTGAACTAAGACTAAAATTTTTTCTATATATTACATAAAAATTGTTGATTTAAGTTTAGTCTCCAAAATTAACACGTATATTAATCCGGTTAAGAGTTTATTGGAGAAAAAGTCACAAATTACATACATGAGCTCTTAAGATTTCCAACGAATCCTTGTTTAGCATCCCACTCATACTTAACTCTATCATTAACGCTTAGCCTAATAGTTAAGGAACAAGCTAGATCTCAACACGCTCGATCGGGTCAAAATTTACTCTTATTCTACCCATCAGGAAAGTCAAAATTGTGACAAAAACATTTATTTTATTTTTGAAATTTTTTAATTTTTTTCATTTTTTTGAAATTTTGGTGGGAAAACGGGGTACGTGAGAACAACGGGCAAAAATAGGTAAGATTATATCGAAGATATACTACCCCATACTAAAATTAAACATTGTCCTCAATGTTTCCTAGCTAGAAACCCCATACTAGAACTCAAAAAAGGTCGAATGCATAACTCAAGCCTGAAGAAAGTATCATAAAAATCTTAAGCCGTTTATCAAGTGTGCTAAAAGATAAATGTTAATTGATAATAATCTTTAGGATATCGGATTTCCCTAAACTAATGGCAGCAAAGGCTAGAAGCTTCGATAGGGAACCGGGACAAAACACCGAACACGAGAGTCTTCAGAAAATTTTGGATCAATCCTGCAAACAATCACAAGTACAAACAACGACAAGAATCGGAAGAGTACAAGCCTCCTCACATCACAATAGAAATAAGAAAGAAGATAGAAGGATAAGCATGGGGTGCCTCCCACGAAGCGCTTTGTTTTTGGTAACCGAGTCACATAGCTTGACTCGATCCCTGAATTCATTCGTCCTTAGAGAGAGTGTGGAGATCTTGGACTACCTTGGGTGGTAAGTCCCCTCCGAAGTAATGCTTCACACGATGACCATTCACCTTAAAGTTTGGACCATCAGGTTGAGATAACTCAATGGTTCCGTATGGAAAAACTTTGGTGATGGTGAAAGGTCCTGACCAACGAGTTTTAAGCTTTCCTGAGAATATCTTTAGATGAGAGTTGAAGAGTAAAACTCGATCACCAACATTGAAAATGCGGTTTTTGATCTTTGAGTCGTGAAGCTTCTTCGTCCTCTCTTTATAAATCAAAGAATTCTCGTAAGCTTGATCACGAAGCTCATTAAGTTCATTAAGTTGAAGCTTCCGGTGATCACCCGCGGTTTTAAGATCGAAATTAGCATGTTTCAAAGCCCAATATGCTCTATGCTCTAAGTCTATAGGTAAATGGCAAGACTTTCCGTACACTAACTTGTAAGGCGTACAACCAATCGGTGTCTTAAAAGCAGTATGGAATGCCCACAGAGCGTCGTCTAGTTTGTCGAACCATGAGGCACAGTTTTCTCCAACTGTCCTTTCTAGAATACGTTTCAAACCTCGATTGGAAACCTCCACTTGACCGCTCGTTTGAGGGTGATAAGTGGTAGCTAGACGATGTGTGACCCCATACTTAGACATTACTTTAGCAAACTGATCATTACAAAAATGGGTCCCACGATCGCTTATAATAGCTCTAGGTGTTCCGAATCGGGCAAAAAGAGATTTCAAAAACTTAACTACAACTCTAGCATCATTTGTGGGGGAGAGCCTTTGCTTCAACCCATTTGAAGATAATCAAACGGCTCTTCGAGGTGTATTTATTCCATGTGAAGACGGAAATGGTCCCTGAAATCAATACCATACATCGATGATTTCACATACTTAGAATAGTGTTTTTGAGGCATTAATCTCGTTGTGAAATTTTTCCTTGTCTTTGACACGTATCATAAGACTTGATCATTATATGGGCATCTCGATATATGGTAGGCCAAAAGAAACCGGCATCAAATACTTTTCGAGCGGTGAGATTGGCACTATGATGGCCCCCGATGGGTCCTTCTTGACAAGCTTTGAGGATTTTAAAAGCTTCTTGCCCATGCACACACCTTTGAATGATTTGATCCGCAGAAGTACAAAAAGGTAGGGATCGTCCCAGAAATAATGTTTAACATCCTTGAAAAACTTCTTCTTTTGTTGTGTTGTTCATTCCTTTGATAAATAAAAAGTTCCCCGCATGGTAATTTGCATAGTCCGCAAAACATGGTGGTACTTTTACTAAATATAACTCCAATTGTCTTCTAGGAAATGTTCATTTATTGTCCTGTTTTCCTAACACATCCTTATGAGGTTTCTCAAGTCTAGTTAATTGATTCGCGCAGGTTCTCACTTCCATTTTTATCACGATGGTGATATAAATTCTTGTTGGAGAAAGAAACCACCGAAAGCAACCTCGACTTAGCGCTCTTGATTTGTACAAAGGTTACTTTAAATCCGAGTGATCCTTATACACTTGCTTTTAGATAAGAGTAGATATGGATGTGATGAAAATTTTCAAAGATACACATCGGCAAGCATTTCAATTTTCCGTGTGGTAGTGCTATTTAATTTGAGCTTCTGTCAATGTTCTTTACTAGATAATGTTATAGGCTGAAAGTGCTTCATTTGACGTTGTCCTTAAAACCGCACCAATCGCGAAATCACTTGCATCACACATGAGTTCGAAAGGTAGGTTCTAATCCGGGACAACTAAGATTGGAGCTTTGGTAAGCTTCTTTTTAAGAGTCTGAAAAGCATCAATACAATCCTTGGAAAACACAAACGATGTTTCCTTCTCAAGAAGGTGAGTCATTGGTCTACCAATCTTAGAAAAGTCTTGGATAAATCATCGGTTAAATCCTGCATGACCTAAGAAACTCCTAACACCTTTAACGGTAGCAGGGTGAGGTAGCTTAGCGGCATAACTTCTTTGACTTTAGCACGATCAACCTCAATTCCTGACTTTGAAATTTTATGCTCTAACACAATTCCTTCTCTATACATAAAGTGGCACTTCTCCCAATTAAGAACTAAATTTGTGTCTTCACACCGTTTTAGCATTTTTTTTCTAAATTGGAGAGGCACGAATCAAAACTATCCTTAAAAACCAAGAAATCATCCATAAACACTTCCATAGTCTTTTCGATCATATCATGGAATATGGCCATCATACACCGTTAGAAAGTACCAGAAGCATTATACAAGCCAAATGGCATGCGACGGAATGCGAAAGTTCCATATGGGCATGTGAAAGTAGTTTTCTCCTGGTCTTGGGGATCTATTGGTATTTGGAAATACCCTGAAATCATCTAGAAAAAACAATAAAAACTATTCCCAGTAATCTTTCTATCATTTGATCCATAAACGGTAATGGAAAATGATCTTTTCGGGTTGCTTCATTTAATTTCCTATAGTCTATACAAACTCTCCAACCGGTAACTAAATGTGTCGGAATTAATTCATTTTCTTCATTAGCAACAACGGTTATTCTACCTTTCTTGGGAACACAATGCATTGGACTAACCCATGGGCTGTCGGAGATCGGGTAAATCATACCGGCATCAAGAAGTTTTAAGACCTCCTTTTTTATTACCTCGTAAATTTTTGGGTTAACCCGTCTTTGACTTTGAACCGTAGGTTTATAATCATCCTCCATCAAGATTTTGTGTGTACAAAAACGAGGGTCGATACCCTTGATGTCGGTGATTTTCCAAGCAATGGCCCGTTTATGAGATTTGAGCACCTTTAAGAGAGCTTCTTTTTCATCATCGTTTAAACCTTTTGCAATTATCACGGGTAACTTGTCGTTTTCTTCTAAGTAAGCATACTCCAAGTGAGACGGTAAATCTTTTAACTCTAATTCCGAAGGTTCTTCAATTGAAGATTTTGCCTCGGTTACTTCACTTTGTTTAAGGTCTATCGGAGGAAGTTGAAACGGGTTATTATTTAACAATTTTTCGATCAAACAAATATTTTCCTCCGGATCGCAATCAGAATAATCAATTTCCTGTGAAATCGAATCATCCTTAAGATAAGCTTCAATTTCTTCCAAAATGAATTCGGAAGTAAACGGCCAAACGTTGGTGGTGGGTATGGCTACCGAAAGTATTAGAAATCCTTAGGCAATTCCGGAGCATACTCCTCACAAACTGCATCAATGATGTCAATTCGGTTTACCGACTTATCATTTGTAAAGGAGTATCTTGTGGTTTGATCTAGATTAAAAGTGACGGCTTTGTTATTAACCCGAAGGGTTATTTCTTCTCCATAAACATTAATTAAAGCACGATCGATCCTCAAAAAGGATCTCCCAAGTATGAGAGGTACTCGAGGATCGGCTTCGAAATCAACAACAACAAAGTCGGTAGGAAAATGAAATTTCCTAACTTTGACAAAAACGTCTTTGGCGAGTCCTTTAGGATAAGTAATTGATCGGTCGGCTAGCTCTAAAGTCATCCGAGTTGGTGTAAGTTCGGACAGGGAAAGCTTTTTCCAAATAGAAAGAGGCGTAAGATTTATGCTCGCGCCAAGATCAGCCAAGGCATGACATACATCCATTCCTAGGAAATTACATGGAATGAGAAACTTGCCATGATCTCCAAGCTTTTCGGGAAGCTTTTTGAGGAGCATCGCTGAGCAATTCTCGTTCAACGGTTTATATTAGCTAACTCAAGCAAAGTTTCCTCCGATTCATGAGCAAAACTCTTAATCGTAGGAGCAAATCTTGGCATCCAAAAGTAAAGCATCTACGAAACTAATGTCGAACATTTTAGCGCATAAATCTACATAGATTTGGAAATTTTTCATTTGATTCGAAGCTTTGTCACGCAACTTTTGATCATCACGACGTGAAGAATATGGAATATTTGGCTTAGGTAAATTATTCAGAACATCCGATTCCGGAATAAGAGTGGATTTAGGTAGAGTCTTCGGAACATTCGGGGTTCCGGAATAGAAATGGGGATAACCGGAGGTGGGATTTGAGCGGTACTTCTTTGGAAATTTGTTTGCTCTTTATCCGTTGTCTCCTCGGTTTCTCGTTCCACTACCTTTTTAGGAGAAGGATTAGTAAGAATCGAGGGTCCCTCGTAAGCAACACCACTTCGAGTAGTGATCGCTTTCATCTCACCCTTTGGGTTTGGAATGGTATTACTCGGAAGAGTACCCAAAGTTGAGGCTTGGTTTTGAAACAATCCACAAATCATATTTTGGCAAATTATTTTGAAAGGTAGTTTGTTGATTCATCATGACGACTTGTTGAGATTTTATCGTGTTTTAAATTTCATTCTTAAGGTCTCCTTTAAACGAGTTGATTTGATTTTGCATGTTTCCTTAACATTTGATCGTTATTCCTCTTGTAACTCGAAAAATCATTTGAAATCTCTTGTTGAACTTGATTATTAGGCACTTGAAAAGGTTGGTTTTGAAATCCTTGATTTTGAAATTTTGGAGCATGATTATTTTGAGCTTGAAAACCTTGATTTCCATGAAAATTATTTCCCTGATTAAAATTATTCCCTTGAGCTTGATTCTGATTAAACATATTTTGACCATTGTTTTGCACCTGAGCAAAACCCGGTGGTGTCATTTGATTACTAACACGGTTCGGAGGGTTAACTTGATTGTAAGTACTTGTGGCCGCACAAACACTAGCCTGATTGTTATCGGTAGACGGACAATTATACCAAGAATTGGCACCGCCACAAGTAACGCAAGTTTCCTCAACCGCTTTAACCGGAGCGGGAGTGACAACTTTTTTAGAAACAATCTCGACTAAGGTCGAAAGTTGATCCGCAAGCTTATCAATTCTATTATCCGTATTACTAGAAGTAGCATTCATCCTAGAAGCATTTGATCTATTTCGTGAATAACGAACTTTTGATTTATTTTCAATTATGTTTAAAGCCTCTCTAGTCGTCTTACTCAAAAGATTTCCACCAGCCGCGACATTTAAGGAGTCTTGTTCATTCTCTTTTAAACCGTTATAAAATGTATCAACTTGAGTTAACTCTGTAAATCCGTGATAGGGACAAGCTCCAAGCAACTCCTTAAATCATTCCCACGCTTCACTAAAAGTCTCCTTAAATTTTTGTGTAAATTAAGAAATTTCATTCTTTAAGTGAGTGGTTTTCAAAGGAGGGAAAAATTGATTCACAAATTTGGTCACGAGATGAAAACATCATAAGCTTAATCACATCATTAGGCACATTACTAAATCGTAAAGTCTAGGTAATCCTTTTGAAACTATTAATATGAGCATGAAGATTCTCACTCTCACGACCGTAAAATGGATTCGCTTGAACCAATTGCAGCAAATTCGTCTTAATCTCAAAATGATCCGCATTAATTTCTGGTAAAACAATAGCTTCTCCGTACCCTTCCGTGGGTGCTCGGAGTAGCTCTTCTTTGTACTTTCTTTGCCTTGGTGCTACTATTGTACGAAGCTGGTTCGGTTATGTTTGGAGCACGTCTTTTTTTCGAAAGTCTCAGAATGGTTACGTTTGTATTATTTGAGGAAAATAGGAATTATAGTGCGCATGCACTAAACAAAAGAAATTAGAAAAGGAAATATTTTTGTTTACCGAATAATCAACAAACTTAGGGTAACTCTCTTAAGTAAAATAAATTTTACAAAAGAGGTGCGCCTTTTTCGTAAGTGACACAAACGGTAAAATTTTTGAATCTTTGGTTCGGGAACTTATTAATGGATAATACCTCAATTGAAGGTATTATTTGTTGGTGTTCTTTTACCAACTTGATAAATTTTATATTCACAAGTTAACGAGAAAAATTAAAAAATCCAGAAGAGCAAATATTTTTTTATTTTTTTTTAACTTTTACTTATACTAAAAAGAAAAGAAATTTTTTTTTTACTTTTTATATTTTTGATTTTTTTATATTTTTGATTTTTGATTTTCTTAAAAGCGTAACTTTCGAAGACGAAAGGTTCTCCAAATCACGATCAACAAACTTCAAACGAAGGAATCTTAATCACAAATCCCCGGCAGCGGCGCCAAAAACTTGTTGCGTAAAGTTTTATACACGTACAATAATATAAGTATAGAAAATTACCAAACTACCCTTGAGGACAAAAGTAGTAAGGAAAATTCTCACAATTATATATAATAATACGTATATTTACCGGTAAGTGATTACCGGGTCGTATTCCTCGAAAATTTATGAAATTGAGACCACGTTTGTTATTTGGACAATTATTTGAATTGGTTCGAAGATGATTTGTTTTCTAAAATCCTAAAAGTAAGCAAATTAAAGGATAATTAAAACTAACTTTAATAACGGGAAATTAAACTTTAACTAAAAACGCAAAACGGAAACCCTAAATGGTGATTAAAAACCCTAAATTTCTAAAATTAAACCTAAAATGAAATTTTCTCTTTTAATGGACTCTAATTGACTAAAAAGTAAGTTTAAAGAAAACTAGAACAAAAACGGAGTTGAATTGAGCTTAAAACACGAAAAACGTGAACGGGAACGAATCCCGTTCTTTAAAAATTGAAATTTTGCAATTTTAACCCTACGGAAGCAAAACTAATTTTCCCAAAAACTATATGATAAAAGAAAATTTTCTAAAAAAGAATTATATTTTTTTGATTATTTTTCTATTTTTTATGAATTTTTGAAGTTTTTAATAAAAATAAATGTTTAAAAATACTAAACTAATTATAAAAATTCTAAAAAATATATAGAAAGTAGCTTGAACTAAGAGGAATCTAGGAAAAATAAGTTGGGTAACACAGCTTATCGAATAAGCTATGAAATAAGCTAAAAGTTATAACCAAAAAAAAGGCTAAAATGTATATAAAAGATAGATTGTGCAAAGAACTACCGGATGAGCTATTGTAGCACAATGGTTAAGGGTGTGGGTGTTAAAACGCTTGGTAAAGGTGGTAGAGGTCCCGGGTTCGAGCCTTGCTCACCCGGGACTTCCCACTTTCCCAAGTGTTTTAATTTTTTCAATTTTTTTATAACTTTTAAAACATATTTAAAATAAGCATCTTTTGTAAAACAACTTTTTTTTTAAACCTAAAATAGCTTTAAATTAGCAGAGTTATGACATAATTGCTTTAAACTATACTAACTAATAAAAAAGCTAACTGTTTGGCAATTTATAGCTTAATAGCAAATGAACTATTAAAATAAACTAAGACAGACTAAAAGCTATATCTAATAAGCACATAAGAGCTAAAATAAGCATAATTGATAAGCTAGAATGACAGAAGAGCTAAAAAGCTTTAAAACACTTAAAAATTTTTCTCTGAATAGTAAATAAGCTCTAAATAAGCAAATGACAAAATTAAATAAGCTAAAATGGGCTTATACTAACCTAAAAAGCTAAACTAAACCTAAATAAGCCATTCCTCAATAAGCCGATAACGCCTACAAAATAAAGAAATAAGCACTTATGGTGTGAACTTGTTAACAAAACAGCCCCTTAAGGCACCTTTAAGCTTAATTTTAAGCACTCAAATGAAACTTTATGACAATATGGCTTATACCATCTTAAACCTTATACTATAAGCTTTTTAAAACTACCTTTGAAAAGTATTTTGAAACTCAAATGCTTAATCAAAAACTCAATGAAAACAGCTTATACTCAGAATGCACTAGGTATGACTTTGGCTTTTGAAAATGAAATGAGGCTTTTTAAAAGCTAAAACAGATTTCTTATAAAATAATTATTAAAAACATAGTCTAACTAATAAAAAGGGACCTATAAGTATTTGTATTTTAAATTTTGATATCTAATTCCTATTTTAACCCTCTGATTTTTGATTTTGAAAAAGGCTATATTTCCTAAATGCTATCTGATGCAGTGTGCCATGAAATGACTAAAACTAAAGTAGAGCAAGTGCAGGTTGAGGAACTTGTCTCCTTATTATTAAAACCATAAACTAAAAGTAAATTGAGACCACTATGAGATCAATTAGATATCTATTAAGCTGAAAATACTAACTAGACTAAAATTATACTAACTGATTCAACAGTTAGGAACTCGATAAGCTTATAAACACTTAATTTTATCTATCAAAACTAACTAGAATTCTTAACTTATATCCTAACAATGAAGTTAAATTAGATTAAAGAACCATAAAGTCACAAAGCAGTACTAACTCTTCAGTTAGATATCTGTTTGCCAAAACACCCCTTTATAGTCAACCAGTTTCATTTTATGCTTTGGATAATGAGATTAATGGCTACAAAAATCAAATACCAGATGTTAAATAACTTTTAACAGACCTTATGAACTTATAACACTAATCAAATAAGCCAGAATCAATAAGCTAATAGTTATGCTAATATTTTTGGATTTTTAATGATTTAAGAGACAAAATTATAAAAACTATGATCTAGACTATAAAACTTGAAAACAGATAAGCAAACATACTTATTAGGCACAATAACACAAGATTAAACATAATTAAGCAAGAAATAAGCTGAAAATAAGCTATGCAATTATTTAGCTAAGAGACTTGATATTTAAGAAGACTTACAAAAAGCCTTAACTAATCAAAGGCTTGATTTGCCTCAAAAGAGTTGTCTATAAGCTCTAGCTTATCATAAGGATAACAGCTAGTAAGTCCTATGAACTCTTCAATTGCTAGTTCAATCATCCAAGCAAAATCATAAGGCTTGAGTTGCCTCAAGAGTTGTTCAATAACTCTAGGCTTTTCATTAGGATAAGCTAGTAAAGTCCTGATGATCTCTTCCATTGCTGTTCATCATCCAAGCAACCAAAATCCTTATTAAGCGTATGTATTAACTGATTTTAAATGTTTAAGTATATTCAATGACTAATTTGAGCTCAATCTGAGCTTAGAGACTCAAAGAGCTTATAAGAGTAGCTTGTGAAATAATTGAATAGAAGCATTTGAGATATATAAAAACTTATAAGTGAAACAGATTGTAAACAAGTAAACTATGATTTTATTAATTTAAAACTGAATACAAAACTTTGGAAATGAAGATTACAATAAGCTAAAAACTGAATTTTAAAATTAAATTAGCTAAAACTAAATTAAGCTACCATTAAAAGCTAGAAAAAGAAGATGCTCTTGTGAGTGAGGAGAGCTCTTTATATAGCAGTTGAGTGAAGCTTCTAGGAGTCTGGATACGCTCCTCTTATTCTTGATCTTAACCCTTCATTCAATGCCAATCATTGGATCCTTAATCATCACCGTTGGATTAAATGATGAGCACACGGATTGCCAATGTGGCATTCCGTGTGTCAGTCCTTTTGTGCTTCTTTTGGCTAGGATTTAGTGTAAAAATCCTTGTCTTTGTGTGTTTCTTTCTATATCCGCGTGTCCTTTCTTGTGGGCTTTGACCAATGAGAGCCTCTCATGACGTCTAACTCTGCCAGCTTGTACCTTGGTACTCGAATCATAGAGCCACATCATTAATTGCCATTTACCCTTTGATTTTGAGCTAGGTTAAACTGAAAGAGATGATGAACAGTAAAAACGAATTCCCGCGTCATTTTTCCTTTTTATATCTTTGTTTGACCTTAGGTTTGGGGTTTGACTTTGGGCCCGGGTAAAAAGAAATGGGATTGGGCCAGGTATTTGGGCTTTGTTATAAAGTTGTGTATATAAAGATAACGACTGTTATCTCTTTATTATATGGAGATAATGGTGTTAGGGTTTAGGGACTTTTGGTGAAATTTGTGTTTATCATTTAAGGCATTTTGGGTATTTTGAGGATTTTGTCTTTTTGTGGTTGAGCAATGTTGACCAAGAGTTGACTTTATTTACCATTGATAGCAATCTTCCGACTCTTTTGCACTCTTTCTATTTCCGTGTCTGTGTTTGTCCGTCTTTGACTGTTTTCTTATGATTTTTTGCATTATCCGTACCTACACATTCACAAACAACAAAATACACAAATGCAAGTATATTTTTGCATATTTTGATCATTTAAGGGCCATTTTGGATATAATAAAGAAAGGAAATTTTAAAAAAAAAAAAAAGGGGGGGTGGGGGGGGAATTTCTCACATATCAATATACATGGGTTTACTTTCTTCATTCGAAAGATGAAACTCCAGAGATTATAAATAAATTTATTGCTTAACTCAACTGAATTATAAAGCCAAAGTTTGCAAGATTCGTATAGACAATGGTACTGAATTCAAAAATGCAATTCTTAAAGCTCTTTATGAAAAGTTAGGTATCATGCAACAATTTTCAACTGCTCAAACGCCTCAGCAAAATGGATTAGTTGAAAGACGTAATCGAACTCTTGTTGAAGCTGCTCGTACGATGCTTCTTCTCTTTCTCTCTACCTGAATTACTTGGGCTGAAGCTGTGCGTTCCGCTTTGTTTAACGCAAATCAGTAATTTCATTCATACACGACATAACAAAATACCTTATGAGTTATTATGTGGCAGAAAGCCGAATGCTGAATATTTTCATGTGTGGTTCATTGTGTTATCCAATAAATGACCGAGATGATCTTGGAAAAATGAAACCAAAAGCAGACATTGGGGTCTTTATTGGTTATTCGGAAATATCAAGAGGGTTTTGAATCTATAACAGACGCACTAAAAAGATTATGGAAACCATTAATGTCAAGTTTGACGAGCTCACAACTATGGCTTCTGAACACGATTGTTTAGAACCCGAAATGATTCATAAATCATAATTTATCAGCAGAAGAAATGTTACTCCATTAAAGAAGATTTGGTTAATTGTTTGGCCTAGTTATTTGAAGAAATATTTTGGGACGAAAGTCTTCATGATACACCCATTCATTCCGCTGCACAACCGACTCAAATTCTTGAAGTCTCGTACTTCTACATCTTCAATTTCTTGTTTAACGAACATGAGGCTCTCCCATTGTACCTGCATCTGATAAACAAACCTCTCATCTCTTTACAGAGGCTGATGTATTCATCAAGAAGGATTTGCTCATTTTGATGGGCAATCATATTTGGTTTCATATAATCCTCCAAGTCATTAGGAAATTGAGTCATCTACAACGACTCTAGAACCATTAAATGTGCAGAACTTCCACCAAGTATAACCCTCAACACACATTTGGACAAAAGGTCATCCTTTAGAACAAGTTATTGGTGACCTATCCAAACCTGTCATGACTCACCAACGGCTTCCAAAATTTCTGAAGTGTGCATGTATGCATTAACCGTCAGCACTATTGAACCAAAGAATATCAAAGAAGCTATGGCAGATCATAGTTGGATTGAGTCCATACAAGATGAGTTGAATCAATTTGAGAGACTTCAAGTTTGGGAACTCATTCCACGACCAGAAGGAAAGAATATTATTGCTCTCAAATGCTCGGTCTGAATAAGTGTGATGTGAAAATATTATTGTTGAACAAAACTCGTCTTGTGGCAAAAGGATACAGGCAGGAAGAAGGCATTGATTTTGAAGAGTCATTTGCTCTTGTTGCTCGTCTTGAGGCTGTTCGGATGTTTATTGCTTATGCTGCTCATAAGAATATCACTATCTTTCAAATGGATGTTAAAACGGCTTTTCTTAATGTTCCTTTGAAAGAAGAAGTTTATGTCTGCAACCTGAAGGGTTTATTGATCCAGAATTCCCAGATCACGTCTACATGTTAAAAAAGCTCTATACGGTCTTAAGCAAGCACCTCGTGCATGGTATGACAAATTGTCTTCTTTTTTAATTGAACATGGTTTCACTAAAGGTATTATTGACCCGAATTTGTTCACACGATGTCACAGGAGAGACATATTACTTGTTCAAGTATATGTTGACAACATTATTTTTGGATCAACAAATCCATATTTTTCTAAAAGTTTGCTAACTAATAGAAAAATAATTTTGAAATGTCAATGATGGGTGAACTAAAGTTCTTTCTTGGACTTCAAGTTCATTAATCTCCCTGTGGCATATTCATAAGTCAGTCACAATACGCGATTGAATTGTTAAAGAAACATAGTCTGGATGAGTGTGTCTCAATGAGCACACCTATGGCAACTGAGAGGCTGGTGCTTGATTTACAAGGCACTCCTACTGATCAATATGACTTATCGTCGTATGATAGGAGGGCTTATGTATCTAACAGCCAGTCATCCAGACATTGCTTTTGCTACTTTTGTATGTGCTCATAATCAAGCATGTCCTACGGTCAAACACCTCAAAGAGGTTAAACGGATATTTTGGTACCTAAGACAATCCTATAACATAGGCCTATGGTATCCGAAGGATTCCGGATTTGAACTAATTGCCTATTCAGATGTGGACCATGCAGGATGTAAAGATGATTGTAAGAGTACATCAGGAGGATTGCAATTTCTAGGTGGAAAGCTCGAAAGTTAGAGTTTAAAGAAACAAGATTGTACTCTGATGTCTACTGCTGAGGCTGAATATGTTTCCTTGTCTGCATGCTATGCACAAGTTATTTGGATCCGTACACAACTGCTTGACTATGGATACGAGTACAACTGGATTTCGATGTATTATGATTCCATGAGTGCCATTGCTATCTCATGCAACCCAGTTTAGCATTCTAAGACAAAACACATAGACATCCGGTATCATTTTATTAAGGAACATGTTGAGAAGGGTACTATGGAAATTTACTTTATCGGGACAGAATACCAACTTGCGGATCTATTTACTAAAGCTCTTCCAAAAGAACGCTTTGAGTATCTAGTTCATCGCATTGGTATGAGATGTATGACTCCAACACAGTTGAAAAGCCTGACAAAGTCATCTTCTTGAAAAAGATCATACATCAAAAACATGTAAATAAATTTGTCAAAAACAAAAGAAAAAGTTAAAAAATACAAAATTTCAAAAAGATTTGTCATATTTTTTTTATAAAAAAACATTTAATAATAATATAAAGATCACTTGTTAGATTTATGTTTCAAAATTTTATAAAAAGCTTTTCAAAAGAAAAAACTAGAATCATATCTAAGGGGGATTACTTGAAACTTTTTCATTCAAATACATCATTTCGAATTAAAATAAAAACATGATCTCTCAACAGAGACTGAATTGTAAAAAGTTATAGTTTTCAAGGGAGGGTTTTTTATTAAAAGACTCAACTCTTCATTTTCAGACTAAGTATTTTCATGATTGCATTTTCAAGGGGAGTTTTGAACTTTTTTCATAACTCAATGGGGAGTTTTTGGTATTTGAAAACAAATTGGAAATAAATGATTAAAATCAAAATAAAAACCATAGAGGGCTGAAAGTGTCCATTTTTCAATACAAATATTCGGTGGCTTATAAAAGGAGGAATAAATTTCTATTTACTTTTTATAATTACGCGTCTTTTGTCAAGTTTGAGTAGAAAAGCAAAGGCACCTCTTTTCGAGGTTCTTTACAACGTTTTACAACTAATTTTAGTACTCAAACATAAGTGGATATGAGTTGTGGTTCAAATATATACATGTGTTTGCTTATCGAGTTAAAACTCGGTAAATATTTATTATCGTGTTTGTATTTTATCGTGTTTATGCAACATGATGAACAGGGACGATAAATAAAACAAATGTTTATGTATATAAATAAGTGATAAATAGCTTAGGAATGGTTAACTAGTCGCTGAAATTGAAATTCAGAAGTGTATGATGTTTATCGAGTTTGATTATTATCTAGTTTGATTGTTTGTCTACTGTTTGGAGTCTGAAAAATGATAATAGAACATAAAACAAATCGAGTTTTATGTTTTTTATATGTTAGATTGGAATCATTGTTTATATAGTTTGTGAAAACTCAGTAATAGTCATAATAGTCAACTCGGAAAGGGTCAAAAAATTCAAACTCAATGGTGTCAAAAGTCAAAACTTCAGTAAAAATGCGTTTGTGGAAACGTGAAGTTGTTTTGAGAAAGAAATAATTTTGATGATTAATGCTTATAATGATTAATGCTTGAATGTCTGTGAAACAAAAAGATCAGTTTCTCATGTGTGGTGAAAACATTAAATAATTTTGAGAAAGAAATCAAGTTTTTATGAATTCTAAGTTTGTGGGTCTATTATCTATTTATAATTGATATTTGGACTAAGTCATGTCCGGTTTTGGCCGTTTTCTACAATGAACAGAATGAGGAATGAGTGACTTAGTGTCCATTCAATTATTGAATTATATATGTTTGTCTTCATTGTTTAGGAATCATGACAAAAAGTAAAAGTGAAAAGTTTTTTATAACTTGAATCTGAAAATCCATATCTTAATTGTTTAAGTGGACTAAGTCATGTCCAGTTTCGGCCGTTTTCTGCAATGAACAGAATGAGGAGTAAGTGACTTAGTGTCCATTCAATTATGGGTTTGTGATTATATGTTTATATGTTACTCATTATAAAGAATGTTTTTTGTCAGAAGATTCTGGATAAGTTCTCAAATATGTTATTGTGTCATAATATACTCTGTTCGCAAAACAATTTTAAGAAGTTGAATGATTTCTATTTATTTTTTAGTAAGAGTCTTGATTTAAATCAAAAGAGAAATCTTCATCATTCTTGAAAGAGTGTCATGTCACAAAGAATTTCTGGTGAGGATATTCTAAAAACAGAAAGAGAGAGCTAAATCCATACGCAAAAAGCAAATCATAAGTGTGTTCGAAAAAGAATTGCCAAAACACACAAAAATGATAAATCAATAGAATAATAGTGTAAAGCGCTATGGCATGTGCTCGAAAAGCAAGAAAAAAAACAAAAACAAAGCATCATGAGAAAGAAAATGATCAAAAATATGTTCAAAAAGAATTGCCAGAACATATAAAACAGACAAAGTGGAAAAAAGACAAAAATTGTAACAATGACTTGTTTGTTATTATAAACATTTTATTTTATTCATTCAGTAATCATCATGGCACAACAACAACATGCAGCTGATGTTCATCCAGATGAACTGTGTCCTCCAAACAAACGATATGATCTTATGGATGCCAACAAGAAGGTCGATCTTGAACAAGTGCAATGTCCACCCGAAAGCAAAATACTAACGAATATCATCAAGAATCATCCTTTATGATTCAGTATTGCTGCTTCTTCCTCTGTATGGCTTAGATCTATTAATGGCTAGTTCTGGCATACTTCTGAAGGAAAGATGGATCAAATTATAGGCGCACATTTATGCCTTGACAAGAAGTGCTTTCTTTACACTGGATGTACTTCAAGACAATTTTTTCACTTTCCATAGCATATGACAACAATATGATAGCTTTGTTGCCACCACCATGATTTTGGACAGGGTTCCTTTCTATAATTCAACAATTGGGCTTTTATGGAGTGAAGACATCATCAAGCTTTAAGGAAACGGTCTTCTGCATACCATGGTAACTTATGCAGATTATTTTCCAAGTGCTCGTAAAAACACGTGTCACTGGATGGGATCAAACGCGTTGAGTTACTGCAATTGATGGTTTTGCTTGTCAAATAAATTCACATAGATTACGCGGAGTTACTGTGGAAGACTTTACTATTCTCTTCATCATCCAAAATTATTTGATTCCTTATCTAAGATTTACAAATTCATCAGTAGTCATTACTATGACAGTTTCTTGAAATTTTAAGACGTGCTCGTAACATGTATCATAACCTGTAAGATGATGACATAGTGAAAAATATATTTAATTCAGGGAGACACAAAGATAAAGTTGTCATGCAAATTCCAGATTGGATGATCACTGAAGAGATGAAGTAGACGGAGCATTATAGGATGTATACGAAGGTGTTTGGGTTAGATGTTCCTCTGACTCAATCACAACCGACTAGGTCTACCCAAGGAACGCATAGGATACCTAGTACCCCTAGGTCACCTACCGAAACTGGATAATCAGAGTCAAGTACTCTAAAACAATCAATTGTGATTCATTTTCGTCTCCCTGAAAGGAGATCCACACGTCTTACTCTACCAGATCCAGTGCCAATAGTTGTTAAAGCAGATGAAACGATTTTACAAGACACATTACAAGTAAGTCTTGCTGAGCACAAAAGTCGAGAATGAGCAGAAGATAGAGTAAATGTGGAACTGGCAACAAGCACTTGGCGTCTAAAGAGATTGAAAGATGGATGTGTTTTGTGAAATAAAAATATTAATTTGTTATTGATGATAGTTTATCCCCTAGGAATGGATGAACCAAATATTTCTCGGCACTAGCTTAGAGCCCAAGAGTTGATAAGGAAAGTCAGAGGTGGAGATCTTCTAATGATGGAAGAGGTGGAAATACTTATGTGATTCATTACCTGTGGAATGGTTAATGAAGAGGAGGAAGAAATAACTGATGAAGTGTATGAATTAAAGCGAAGGGAGAAAGGGAAGATTATAGAGGAGTCTAGGAGTACACCATTCCCCACACCAATTAGATCTCCTAGGATTCATACTAATCTCGTATCTTCGGATACTGAGAAAATCAGGAATTAAGGTACAGCGACCAAATTATCTAAAACAAACCGATTCTATCTTGATTCAAAAGCCAAACCTGCTCTTTTCACAATGATACAAGATATTTTTTAGGAGTTACAGGGACGTTATCATATTTATTTGACATCCTTAAAAACTAGGTTTCTGTCAAGGA
Organism: Tanacetum coccineum; assembly: GCA_026074375.1. NCBI lineage: Eukaryota > Viridiplantae > Streptophyta > Magnoliopsida > Asterales > Asteraceae > Tanacetum > Tanacetum coccineum. The sequence goes on along the minus strand of BQNB010090371.1, from coordinate 5,921 downwards.
GTCAGTTGATACTCTTGCTGGTCATCTCCAAGAGTAATGGTCCGAGATCATTATTCATATGGTAGGATCGTATATTAAGGAGCAAGTTAAAATCAAGGTTCCTCAGCAGGTTCGAGATCAAGTTCCAGTGTATGTTGCGGAAGGGCTGATTCTGGAAAGACAAAAGATTAAAGAGAGATGGAACAGTGATTGCTATGCGTTTTACAAGAGCGTGGGAATATACAAGCTAAAATCTTCTCACAAATTCAGAAAGCAATTGACAATCACATTCCTTCTCAAGTTGATGCGTTAGTAAGAAGTTATATGTCTGGACATATTCTTCATGTTCATCCAGTTCAATCACAACACCATCTGTTCCAGACAACAAATATCATTATATCTTTCATGAAAAATTGTTTCTCAGTTGCAGCAACAAGACATTGCAATATGGCTTGCACTTCAGATAAAGTTTAAGAATCTTCAGGTACCACAAACTACATGTAGACCTTCTGTCGTTCGCCCAAGGAGATATGACTATCCTTATGATGATGCTCATCCTGAGGGGGAGAATCATGCAAATCGGAAGAAGACATCTGAGTATGAAGCATATATGTCTGGAGAATCTTCGTCTGTACAAGTTAATGAAGAGGAACGATGTCTATCAACTTTAGGTAATCAAGAGCAAGTAGATGATTATGATTTTTGGACTGATTCTTATTCTTCAGATGATGATGAAATACCGACAAAGCAAGTGTCACAAGATATTATGGAAGAAGTATCACTGACTATTGATGAAGCAAAGTTAAAAAATAGCTGATGAGATGTTGAGACAAAGATGTATTTCAAGAGATGAGCATCAATATCATATTGATCAGATGAAGAATTTCTTGAAAAGTGACATTGTTTGGGAAAGTAGAAAGGAAATTCTTATCTCTCCACATCCACAAAAGACAACACCTCTAGTTCAAAGCTGTCAAAGAGATCCTGAAGCTCCAGCACTATCTCTAATAAATCAAGATCTTTTATATCTAAAGAAAGGAAGTTTAGGGCCCGAGAAGATAGTATTGTCACTTCACAAGTTTCTTGTAATTATCTCCAATGATGATGATATTGAAGAACGAACTTTCAGATGGGTAAATAAGTGTGTTAAGAAATTTAATCCTTATGCTTGATATGGTGTTGAACATTGGAAGAATCCTCATGCGAAGATCTTCTACATAAAGAAACAGAAAGAGCCTAGAAAACCAAAGGAAGAGGTTTATTCAAATTCAAAGATCATTCAAGTTATCAAGACATACTGGGAATTGGGTCATGAACACAAGTTTATCACGGAGATAGTCGCAAGAAGAGCTAATGAGTGCATTATGTCAATTACCGAGCCTGATTACAAGAATCTCAATAAGAATGATATTGAGGACATGTATTTGCTGATTATGAATGGCAAGGTTCTTGACTATGCAGAAACAGGGTTGCTATGGTCTTTATCAGTATTCATCAGAAGTTCAGTGATATGGGAAAGAGTGCATGATTTTCAACTTGGAATTGAAAGTTATCAATAGAAAGTTAATCTCACTGCACCAACAATATCTTTCCCATGAGTTAAAAAGCATAAAATGTTCTCCATCATCTATGAGCCCATGCATGGAATAATATACAAGAATAGCAAGAAAGAGAAAAGGGTGATGAGACATTCAGAGATTCATAAGTTTTGTGATGCAACACTAATTAGAGTACTTGAAGGTTTAAAGAGTTACAATAATGATGTTAAGTATGGCTATGTACAAAGAGAACTTATAAATGATGAGGTTGAGTATCTAAAGTTGTTTGAAGAAGAGATTAAAGTAAGATTAAAGTATCATAACCAGATGAGAAGATGGGAGATGTATGTGAATGGAAGACCACTTGGACCACGAAGGGAACGCCCAGAATAATCGACCCTTAGGGGGAGATTGTTAGGTTCATAAAAAGTGTCGATTATGTGGTTTAGTTATATTTAGTTAATAGTCTTTATTTTGTTTAGAATAAAGTAGCTTGTAATAAGGTATATTATGCTAAAAGTAAAAAATAGCATACTTACCAAAGAATGAGGACTAGAAGTGAAACATTAGGAAAATAAAGGAAGGGAAGGTTCCTTCCTTCTCCTATAAATACCTCCTCTAATCATCATTAGAGGGTGATGCCTTATAATAAACATTTTCCCTTTCCCTCATTTTAATTAACATTATGATATTTGAATACTTGTATTCTCTATATTCTCTCTAAGCTTTCATGAACAATATGTATGATTCAAGATAAACAAGACCTAACAAAAACTATAGCCATAAGTTCTTTTTCGGTTATGGTGTATTTTTGTTGAGCAGAATTAAGGGTTTTGCTTGCGAAGTAGATTGGGTGAAAGTTTTTACCATCTTTTTTTACCTAAGACGGCTCCTACAGCGAAATCACTTGCATCACACATAAGTTCAAACTGGAAGATTCCAGTTCGGATAGATCACAAGGAGGCCACATGTGAGTTCTCTTCATGATTCACAAAAGCTTTTTGACATTCCATGTTGAATCAAATAGAGTAATCTTTTTTGGAGAGTTTAGTTATAGGTCGAGCAATTTTCGAGAAGTCTTTAATGAAACGTCAGTAAAAACTGGCATGTCCAAGAAAGCTTCTAACACCTTTGATATTAGTAGGGAGTGGAAGTTTTTAGATCACATTGATTTTTGCTTTGTCGACTTCAAGTCCTGCACTGGACACCTTATGTCCGAGCACAATTCCTTCTTTGACCATGAAATGACATTTTTCCTAGTTTAGGATGAGATGAGTGTCTTTACAACATTAGAGCATTTTATAAAGGTTGTTTAGGCTTGTATTGAAAGAATTTCCAAAGACAGAGAAATCATCCATGAATACTTCGACTGATTCTTCGATCATATTGTAAAAGATTGCCAACATACACCTTTGAAATGTGGCAGGAGCATTACAAAGCCCGAAAGGCATTCACCTATAAGCGTATGTTCCGAAAGGATACGTGAATGTTGTTTTTTCTTGATCATTAGGATCGATAGGAATTTAAAATATCTAGAAAACCATCGAGGAAACAGAAATATTTATTTCCTGCGAGTCTTTCTAGTATTGGATCATAATGGTAAGGATAATGATCCTTTTGCGGTTTCTTATGAGTTTACGATAATCGATGTATACGGCCAACAGTAATGGTTCTGGTTGAACATGGTTCATCATTTTTGTTGGTGACAACTGTAATACCACCTTTCTTGGGTACACAGTGGATAGGACTTACCCAAGGACTATCGGCAATTGGATAAATTATGTCGGTATCCAAGAGTTTCATGATTTCTTTTTTGACAACTTCTTGCATGTTCGGATTTAACCTTCTTTGTTTTTGGACAACGGGTTTCTTATCATCCAGAAGTTGTATCTTGTGTTTGCAAAATGATAGGCAAATACCAGGAATATCTGTTGTTTTCCAAGCAAAGACTTGCTTGTGATTTTTAAGGACATATATGAGTTTGTTTTTCTTTTCTTTGGATAGCTAAGATGATATGATAATAGGAAGAAAGGAAGGGTTCTTCCAGGAATACATATTCTAGATTATCAAGAAGGGGTTTAAGTTCGAGATCCGTAGGAGGTTCTTCGAGAGATGTTTTGATCTTATAATCAGCATTGATGGTGATTTTTTCTAATGGCGTATCTTCGGTATCGGATTCAGAGTCAGAGTTTTCAGCGGCAGTCATTGCCATGAATTCTCAGCAAAGATTTCTTCTTTGAGAAGGGTTCCTTCAATGGAATGCAGAATTTTACTACCTTTATTTAGAAGAGCGTCGAAATCTTCTTCTAAGATTTCATCGATGACATCGATACTAAAACAGGTATCATCGTTTGAATAGGATTGTTTTATTGCAGAATCGATATTGAAAATCATTCATTCAGTTCCAACTCCAAGGTTGAGTTGTTTCTGTTTAACTAGAATTACTGCGTCAGCAGTGTGAAGAAAGGGTCGTCCCAAAATAAGTAGAACTTTACTATCTTCTTCCATCTTGAGAATAATGAAATTTATAGGAAAGTGAATTTACCAACTTCAACGAGCATATTTTCAGCTATTCCAACAGGGTATTGGAATGATCTGTCGGCTAATCTTACGCTCATTTTAGTAGGTTTAAGATTTTCGAGAGATAATTTGGCATATAGTGAATATGGGCATTATAGGTTTAATTGCTAGCACCAAAGGTCGGCTTAAGGCATTATAGGAGAAAGTTTATTTGAAATTACCATGGATAAGAAAACTTCTGGGTCTCCGAGTTTAGGTGGAACTTTGTTTTGGATCATTGCGGAACTTTCATACTAGAAGCAGCAGAAATTTGTTCGATTTTATGTTTGTTGCTTATGAGTTCCTTGAGAAATTTTCCATAATTAGGCATTCCAGCCAAGACATCAATGAGAGGTACATTGATTCGAACTGCGCAGATTACGTCAAGAAATTTTCCATGTTGAGCTTCCATTTTTTCTTTCCTTAAACGTTGAGGATATGAGATTTTTGGTTTGTATGGTTTGGGTAATGTAGTTTCCTTGACTGGTTTTGGATTTTGAATTTTCGGTTGTGGTGTAGGTTCTTCGTCTTCTTCATCGCTATTATCGAAATTGATAGGGTTTTCAGGATTAGTTTGTTGATCATTTGAGTTCACTGGTGGGTTGTAGGATTTACCACTTCTTGTGAATAGGCATTCACATGCTCATTGCGAGATTATGGTGGTTGGTAGACTTTGGAATTGTGTCCTTTTGGGTTTGGTTGAGTGTTACTGGGAGATGATTTGAAGGTCGAACGGGATTGCTTGTAAGCATGTCTGTCAAACTTGGTTTCAAGGTTTTGAATTGAAGCTTGATGATTTTTGGCAACAGTTTCGAGTTGAGTTTTAAGATCCATGAAAGTTTCTTTGACGAAAGCATTGGTCGATTGCTGAGATTTCATGAAATTGTTGAATTATTTTTTAAGATCGTATGGTTTATCATCAGTATTGGATATGTAGTTGTCTCGATTGTAAACTATTTTTTTTCGTTGTTTGAACGCCAAGTATTCGATTAAGTTTCTCTGTGCCGGAAATCATTAGTAAAAATGAGTCTTACAAAAAGTTTGCATGAATTTGGCTTCTTCTTATCAGGATATAGGTATATCCTCCTCATCAAGATCGGGTTTTGTTTTTTTATTATGGTTTTGGAGTTCTTTATACTGAGCATCCATTTTCAAGGTCATGGCATCCATTCGGGCCATAATTTTGTTAGTATAAGAATTACTGCTACCTTCATCGACGAAAGCAGCAGTTTTCTTAAGAGATGGTTTGGATTCTTGGTTTTTAGCCCAGTCGAGCTTGAGTAAGACTTTGTCTTCCAAAAGATGATAAGCTTGATTTGGTGTTTTATAGAGGAAAATACCACCAGCTGCGGCATTCAGAACTTCTTGGGTAATTTCACTTAGACCATGATAGAAGATTTTGATAATGTTGCCTTTGGACAGATTGTGACCATGACAGTTTCGGAGCATTTCCTTCATACGAAGCCAAACATCAGTTAGAGATTCGTTTTTGTGTTGAGAGAAAGCTCGGATTTCTTTGATAAGTCGGTCGAAAAGAGCTAAGGGGAAGAATCGGCTAATAAAAGCAGTTCGAAGTTCATCCCATGTTTTGATAGTTCCTTCGTTGAGTTCATCCAACCATGTTTTTGCTTCCCTAGTATAGGGGAAACATCATTAGGCAGACGACTTTATTTTCGGTATCTCTGTATTTTAACATATCGCAGATTCCGAGGAATTCGTGAATGTGTTTATGAGGATCGGTTTTGGTTCTACTATTAAATTGGTTTCCTTTGACAAGGGTCAAATGGTTACCTTTGATAGCAAATTCGTTAGCAGTTTCAGGAATAGTAATTGCGAAACCGGGAG
>BQNB010090370.1:0-27161 GCA_026074375.1 Tanacetum coccineum | reverse complement strand
AGTTTAAGTTTTATATTTTTAAAAATTAATTTTCAAATTTAGTTTTTTTTTTAAAACATTTAATTTTCAAACCTTTAGTTTTTTTTTTATTTTAACCTTTTAAATAGAAAAATTAGTAATAAAAAAATGTTTTTCTAATCTTTTTAAGTAATTTAGAGTTAATCTAGTTTAAAAAGTATTTTTCTTAATTTTTATCAATTAAATTTCTATTTTTAGGATTTAATTTAGATTAATTAGTGTTTAATTCATATAAAATCCAAAAAGCCTTTAAAAAATATTTTTCTTTTTCCTAAAATTATCTTTAGCATTAATTTAGGTTTAGGAATCTAGTTTACATTTTTAAGTTTTAAATTGCATTTGTTTTCTTAAATATCGCATTTTATTTACTTTCGTAATTAGTTTAATTTGTTAATTAGTTGTTTAATTGTGCCTTTAATTTTAGTAGTATAATTAAATCAAAAATATCTCTTTTCTTATTCAAATCAGGATCCAAACTTGATCGAGGTTTCCATTGCACGAGTCATTGGGGAAAACGACCCGGGTGATCATACTTGCCCGGTCTAATATACGTATTCTATATATATATCTTTGTGAGTGGAATTGTCCAAGGGATACTTGGGGATTTCCTTAATTTCTCTATAAGTATATTATTTTATACGTGTGTAAAACTACGAATCAGTGATTTAAAGAGGTTTTAAAGAAGGTTTTTATACAAGTTGGGGCTGAAGTAAACAAGTATTATAAAGTCATCTTGGGTAAACAAAAATGGTGATCTAAAATAATTTGGGGTGAAGATCAAGAGTGGTGTAGAAGGCTTCCATTGTTTTGGACAATTATTCATCATTTTCCTCATATTGTTGGGTATAATCTTTAATTGTTCTTGTTGTATTTATATTTTTGATTTCATTTTATGTATGTACATGTATGATATATGATGATCAAGAGGTGAAATAGTTCATGCATGCATAGATCTAGGGTAAAAATGGCTTAATCAACTATTGAAACTAGCTAGAAATCACTAAAAATTAGGGGCTGTTGTTAATAGCATGTTCTGGATTTTTGAGTTGGCTTAATGGTTGATTCGATTTATCTAGGTTGTAGAGAATTGAGTTATGAACATATGGCTAATTGGATACTCAATGGAAAGTAAAAAAAAAATGAATGAGTTATGACCATTTTACCAAAAGACATCAGTTCTGACCTTGCTATACAGATGGCACAAAAAGTCATACTTACGTACTGAGTTGGCTAAAAACCTAAAACTATGAGACCTATATAAAATCATGTAGGTTCTGTACCAATTGGATGATCAACCAATTCATTATGGTTTGTAAATGGCATCAAAAAAATTGTGGAAAGTGGAGTTTTCAGTCGACATTTGCAACTGGACCTTTGGGTATTGTGATTTGATCTTAAGTATATGTATACTTAAATAAGTATAATCAATAACCTTGGATCCTGTAATATATACTTAATATGAAACTAAGGATGTTAAAGTTTTATATTATATCATTTACGATTATTAAAATACGACTATTTTTGTAAACCTAAACATATATAAAATTTTACGTCTACACGAACACTATAATTAATAAAACGTTTTTACCACTAAAACCCGAGGTGGTAGGACCCACTTCTTGGGAGTTTTTTAAAAGTAATCGTACTGATAAAAAACTGTCCGACCTAGAGAACCCAAAATTTATAAATAAGACTCATTTACAGTTAAATGGGCCATAAGGCCTAATTGGGCCAGTTAGGCCCATTGTATTAAATTAGAATATTGGACTTGGCTTTAAGCCCAACCCACTTGGGCTTAATTAATGGGTTAAGACCTAGTCTTGGGTTAATAATATCAACCTAATAACTTAATGGGCTTGCTTAATGGGCCTATTGGGCTTTTTGGACCAATTTGGACAATACTAGTAAAATGGCTAATAAAAACAAGTTAAAAACCTAGAAAACTTTAAGTGTGAAATAATTATATTTCAAAGATTGAATCTTCATATAAACTAACATGTATACATTTATACTTTATTTAATTTCTCTGAATTATATTATTTTTATCGATAGAAACCTAAGACCCGGTTACAATATGTATAGGTTCGGTTGATCACGCGCTTATGCACAGATAGTCTTATTTCATCGATATTCTCGTCCGACATCACTAAGTGAGTTCATAGCCTCGCATTTTTACACTTTAATTGTTTTATAAACCCGCGAGGGAGATAACATGCTTGTTTTTAAAAATAGAACACAAGGGAGATTGTATGCTAGTTGCCTGGATTATTATAAGTTAGCTTAACTCGCTAGATAAAAGACCGCGGAAAAATCATGGAATTGTTTTAATTGCGTATGATGAATTACGCTTTTCATTGGAATAGTACTATTTGGAGGCTGCCACCTCCAATCCGTGACGACTAGCTATCGTCAAGTGTCGGGAATATGACACAACGGATGCGTTGTATAGAGAATAATATGCACTCATAGCGAGGGTGTATAGTGGGCATACCTTGTTGCTTAACCCTCTTTGGACATCGGTTCCTAGTATGACCTTTCTCACCACAATCATAACAAGTCTAGACAGGCTGAGCGTTAGCCCCCGTGGCAACACTCTTCTCCTTGCAATACCTTGCCTTATGCCCAACCTTTCCACACTTGTGGCACTTAATTGTACACTGACCAACATGGCGAGTAAAACAACGTTCACACAAAGGAAGCTTTCTATCAGTAGGAGCGGTAACCATGGCTCGTGCATTTCCTTGCTTTTGGCTATTCTGTAAAGATTGACGAGAGTTATCCCTTTGATTGCCCTTACCACTACTATTTCCACTTTGAAGGTTCTCCCACTTTCGCTTCTTTCCTTCCAAAATCCTGGCATCTCTAGCTTTCGATTTATGCTCCATCAACTTATGAGCCATACATATGGCTTCATTCAAATCAGCAGGCTTAGACGATGTCACTTCTCCCTTAATATTATCCGTCAATCCCCAGATATAAGCATCAACCTTCACTCTTTCAGGCTCTACCATTCTTGGACACATCAAAGCCAGTTCATTAAACCTTTTAGTATAAGCAACAACATCATACTCCTTAACCTTCAAGTTCCACAATTCGTGCTCCATTCTTTGAACTTCTTCTATTGGACAAAATTCTGCAGTCATCAGTTGCTTTATCTCAGTCCAAGGCATTTGGTTCACAGTCTCCAAACCCATAGTTGCAACCTTAGTTTTCCACCACGTCAAAGTTGGTCCTTCTAATGTAGCAGCGGCAAACTTCACCTTCTTACCCTATGTACATTCACTGATCTCGAAAACACTCTCAGTTTTCTTGAACCATCTTCGCAATTCAATAGCTCCTTCGACCCCACGAAAGACAGTAGGATTGCACTTCATAAACCCAACAAAAGTGCACTCACGAACAGCAGGTGCAGTGTCTCGACCTCTAACTAGCCCAGATCCACTAGCATCGTTCCTGACATTCGCTTGCCTTGCCCGCTTAGCAATAATAGCGACATCAATACTTTCCTTGATCATTCGACGAATAGCAGCTTGAGTCATAGGTGCAGACTTTGGAGGCATGATTCTGTCACGTCACACAGAAAATAATCTGATAAGCATTTATAACATGATATACTCATAACATGGTATAATGACAAATCAATCACTTCAAAAGTCACACAACATCAAGTAGTAATCAAAAGATACTCATTCATTTTTCATCACAAAGAGTTAATACATAGTTGCATTGTTTCATGAAATGATACGAATCGTTACAACCAATAGCACTAATTCTACTAACTGAGGATTCAGTTTAGTGATTACACAATAAAGATACTACAATTGAAACTGAACTACTACGAATCACGAGGAGATCCTTGCGGCTCAGATGATGGACTCTTCTCATCTTCAATCGAAACATTGATAGCTTCATTCGGTCTTTCTTCGAACACAAATCCTCTACGAATCATCTCTTGGTAGAACTCATGAGCTCGAACTCTAGTCTAATAGAGATCTCTCTCGACTCGTTCGTTCTGCATACGAAGGAATGTGTTGCTAAACCTTGCTTCTCTAAGTTCCTTCTTCAATCTCTTACACTCAACCTTATCTTCAGCATTACCAAGCTTCTCAACCAGCTTTTCAATTGCAGTCGTTCCTTGCTCTACACTAGAATGCACTTCATTACCCAAGTCCAAAATCAACTTACCATAGTACTTGTCCTTTGCTTTTCCTTTCTTTTCGCCCAATGCATGCACTGTCTCGCTTCCACACAATCGTCTTGAAAAATTTACCATTCGACCAAAAAGAGAGTCAATATCCCGCCTCATGAAGCCAGGTAGTAAAATTGTTTGTGCAATATTGAATGAAACTCAATATATTTGAATTGATGTTGTAATTTTCTTCTCTTCGTATTCTCAATCGCCATCGATATCAGGATCTCATACGATTTTTGTCTAAAACTCTTTCCTATCAGATTGTAATCGCTCCACCCATTCATTTTTGTGAACCACTATTGACTACTCCTCATGCAAACCCACTTATGGATTTTATAAGTTAATATAATACACCTGAGAAAATTTTTTTAAAATTCCATCATTTTATACGAGTTATTTTATTTGAGACTTATAAATAGTCGTTATCAACAATAAAGATTCTTAATAAACATCTTTGTAAATTAAAATTACTTTTCATACTATGAACTTCCTGTAACAATCATTTTGATTTCCATCTTATAATAAGCATGGTTATACTTTAAATCTAGATAACACTAGTTGTGACGAACTGAGCAATTGCATTGCTATTCCTAAATTATACATAGTCCGTAGCACCTAAGTATAATTTATAAGGGGCCATGGCAAGGCGGAATAGTAAGTCACCGTAAGATTTTAAAAAGGACAACCTTTTAAACCGTAATTCGAAAGAATAAAAAATGCTATGCAAGTATTGACAAGTTAGGGACATCAACATACGTGCCCTTATCCTTTCCGAATTAAAAGAAACATCTTTGATCGGTCTTCACTTGAAAATTGTTAATTCTACAAACTCTCTTTTCCTTTCTTTTTCATCATGAAATTCTTAGTAAGACACTTATCCAAATTATCGACTGCTGATACCACTGAAGTTTCGACGTTTCTATCCTTTCTTTTCGACTAATCCTCCTTTGAGTAACGTGGGTAAAGATCCGAGATGCCTTCGGATGTGAATAACGAATTATGAAAGTATGGGGTTTATGCATACCCAACATGGAAGCGTCTCTCATTTGTACTCAACATTCACCCCGTGTTAAACACATATATAGCGCCACCGAAGATAATGAACTTTTTGGCGATGACTTCCGCATCTTCAATTGCTAACTCTGTCTCTTGATTCCCTTGACTCGAGAAAGGTTGGTAATGTTTTCCTACTCAAGTAAATCATACAGGAATTGAAGGAGAAGCTATGGTTGGAGACGTCCTATTAATTCCGAGACTCTCCCGAGGTATTTCCCGAAGAATTACCGGGACTTCCGCCACCAAGGCAAGTTGAATTCCGTATTGATCTTATTCCCGGTGCTGCACCGGTGACGCGTGCACCATATCGTTTAGCACCATCCGAAATGAAGGAGTTGTCCAAGCAACTGCAAGAGTTGTTGGAGAAAGGTTTTATTCGACCGAGCTCGTCACCGTGGGGAGCTCCGGTATTGTTTGTGAAGAAGAATGATGATCGTTCAAATATGAATTGATTATCGAGAACTGAACAAGTTTACGATCAAGATCGATATCCATTTACCACCTGAGGATTGATGAAATTATTTGATCAGACACAAGGTTCCTAGTGTTTATTCGAAGATTGATTTAATACGGTCTTGTATATCATCAACATCGTAAATCGCGAGAAGACATTCCAATTACAGCATTTAGAACTCGTTATGGACATTATGAGTTTCAAGTAATGCCTTTTAGACTGACTAATGCACCTGCAGTATTCATGGACTTGATGAATTGCGTGTGCAAGCCGTATCTTGATAAGTTCGTGATTGTATTCCTTGATGACATTCCTGATTTATATCCAGAAAAAGCAGAAGCAATGGTGAACATTTGAAACTATCTTGAATTTTGCTAATGAGCGGAAAGTTGGTACGCTAAGTTTTCAAAATGTGATTTTTGGCTTGATTCCGTGCAAATCCTTGCCATGGTATCGATAGTATGAGTTTTCATTGATATCCTGCGAAGTCGAAACCATATAAAAAATTAGGCGCACCGACTACACCAACGAAAGTGCGACAATTTTTTGGGTTTTGGGCAGGCTATTATCGAAGTTTTATTAAGAGTTTTCTCTAATATCCAAAACCCTTAACTAAACTCACCCAGGACAAATATAGCCGAATGGTGGGGCGACGACGAAGAGGAGGCATTCAAACATTGAACTGAAATTGTGTAGTGCGCTAGTTTATATTTAACGACTACCCGCGGCAGCGAAGACTTTGTTGTGTAATGTGATGCATCTCTTAAGGGATTTGGAGCAGTTTTTAATGCAACGAGAAAAAGGTGATTGCGTACGCCTTAGGCAACATAGAAAAATGAGGAAATACTATAATAATACGACCATGACTTGGAATTGGGGGAGCAGTGGTTTTTACCTTGCGACAATGGAGACATTTATTATACGGCACTAAGTGTACGGTATACACCGATCACAAAAGCCTACAATATATTTTGGATCAGAAAGAGCTAAATATGAGGCAGCGTAGATGGATTGAACTTCTGAGTGATTACGATTATGTTATTCGTTATCACCCGGGAAAGGCGAATGTTGTCGCTGATGCGTTGAGCAGGAAGGATAAGGAACCGATTCGAGTGCGTGCTTTAGTGGTGACGGTACATAACAATTTACCCGAACAAATTCAAAATGCACAAGTTAAAGCGTGCAAGGAGGAAAATATTGGTGCTGAAGGATTTCGTGGCGAAGGGGAGCCATTTGAAGTTAGATCCGATGGTATAAAATGTCTGAAAGGACGAGTATGGTTACCCTTATTTGGAGGATTGAGAGGCCTAATCATGTCGGAATCTCATATATCAAAATATTCCATTCATCCTGGATCGGATAAAATGTACCATGATTTGAGGAAGTTATACTGGTGGCCGAATATGAAAGCTGACATTGCGACATATGTCAGTAAGTGCTTGACAAAAAATGTGCTAAAGCAAGGCTGAACACCAAAAGCCGTCAGGATTACTTCAGCAGCCAGAAATTCCTGTTTGGAAATGGGAGAGAATTACAATGGATTTCATTACAAAGCTTCCAAGAACACCATCTGGATATGATTCAATTTGGGTCATTGTTGACCGATTGACTAAATCTGCTCACTTTATTCCGATGAATGAGAAGTATAAAATGGAGAAGCTTACTCGATTGTATTTGAAGGAGATTGTTTGTAGGCACGGGGTGCCCGTGTCAATTATTTCGGACCGAGACCCTCGTTTCATATCAAGGTTTTGGAGATCTCTTCAAAAGTCATTGGGGACAAATTTAGATATGAGCACTGCTTACCATCCTGAAACTGATGGTCAGAGTGAAAGAACGATACAAACATTAGAAGACATGTTGCGTGCTTGCGTGATTGACTTTGGGTAAGTGGCTGGGATAACACACTTACCTTTTCTGAATCTCATACCAATAATAGTTTATCACGCTAGCATTAAAGCGCAAACCTTTTCGAAGATCTATACGAAAGGAAATGTAGATCGCCTGTATGTTAGAGTGAGGTTGGAGATGCCCAACTCATGGGACCAGAAATGATTCGCGAAACGACAGAGATGATTGTGCAAATCAAGAACCGATTATTGCTTGCTCGTAGTAGACAGAAAAGTTATGCGGATTTGAGACGTAAACCTTTTGGAGTTCGAAGTGGGGTGACAAAGTTTAGGCTGAAGAGTATCATAACCGGGAAAGGTTGTTGTTACCGATATGAAACGGGGAAATTAAGTCCCCGTTATATTAGACCATTCAAGATTTTATCAAGATTAGGTCCGGTGGCATATAAACTGGAATTACGATACATTCCATGTGACGAATTTAAAGAAATGTTCATCAATGAAGATCTTAATCATTCCATCTCGACGAAGAAGATTCGACGAGAAAGTTGCATTTCATCGAGAACCCTTTTAACTCATGTATAGAGAAGTGAAACTAACTTAAGCAAAGTCGATTCCTATAGTATTAAAGTTCGATGGAACCTCGAGTCTTGAACCGGAATATACTTGGGAAAGGAGGATCAAATTAATGGAAGAAATACCCTACATCTCCTTATTTTAATAAGAAGTGGGCGTCAAGATGAATTGATCTTCAGACGAAGATCCCTTTTTAGGGGGAAATGTTGTGACAATCCGTCAATTTCAGGTCGTTATTTTATTCTCGAGTATTAAATAAATTTTTTCATTTAGAAGAATATGAAACTCTAACGACTAACCGGGGAGTATTAATTGGCATACATTTGTAATTTACGCGACGTTTACAAAGAACCGGCGAATTCTACGTTAAGCATCGACGCTTATATTTTCAAATTGCCATAGACATAATTTTATTACATTCGTTTTTATCTTTCGTGTCTCGTACTATTTTATTTTAACGGAAAAACGACTACAAATCGTACCTTTTTAAATATCGGACTTTGATAATTAACCCGTATTTACAAAATGTGGGACAAGTTTTTAAACTCATCCCACTAATATCACACCCCATAGGGGCGGCAAAACCAAAGAGACAAGTGTCCCCTTGGTGTTGATTCATGCAACACTTGCCAACACTTGGCAATAACACTCATAAAACCTAATAATACTTACTTTGACCCAAACTAAAACACACCCAACTCATTTTAAACTCAAAACTGAATTTATCTCTCTCCCGCTCATCCATATTGACGCCTACACACACACAGAAATAGAAGATGAAAGTACCAAAATCACCAATTTCCATAAAGAAACTTTTTTATGGAAATTGGTGATATGGTGTGTGTGTGTGGCTCCAATATGGATACGGGAGAGAAAAATTAAGATTTTGAGTTATAAAATGAGTTGTGTGTGTGTTAGTTTGGTCAAAGTAAGTTTATATAGGTTTAGAGTGTTATTGCCAAGTGTTGGCAAGTGTTGCATGAATCAAAACCAAGGGGACACTTGTCTCTTTGGTTTTGCTGCCCCTATGGTGGTGTGATATTAGTGTGATGATTTTAAAAAACTTTGTCCCAACATTTTGTAAATACGGTTTATCAAATGTCCGTTATTTAAAAAGTACGATTGTAGTCGTTTTTCCGGTAAAAAGTAAAAATAGTACGAGACACGAAAGATAAAAACGAATGTAATAAAATTATTTCTATGGCAATTTGAAAATATAAGCGTCGATGCTTAACGTAGAATTCGCCGGTTCTTTGTAAACGTCGCGTAAATTACAAATGTAAGCCCTAATTCTCCCGGTTAGTCGTGAGTTCATATCTCATCATAAAATTGAAAAATATATTTAATACTCGAGAATAAAATAACGACCTGAAATTGACGGATTGTCACAGCATTTCCCCCTAAAAAGGGATCTTCCTCCCTGAAGATCAATTCATCTTGCCGCCCACTTCTTATTAAAATCAAAGAGATGAGGGTATTTCTTCCACATTTGATCCTCCCTTTCCCAAGTATATTCCGGTCCACGACTCGAGTTCCATCGAACTTTAACTATAGGAATCCGACTTTGCTTAAGTTGTTTCACTTCTCTATCCATGATTTCAATGGGTTCTTCGATGAAATGGCAACTTCTCGTCGATCATACTTCCGCAGAGAATGATAAGATTCTCATCTGATAAACATTTCTTTAAATTCGACACATGGAATGTATGGTAATTCCAGTTTATATGCCACCGGACCTACTCTTGATAAAATCTTGAATGGTCTAATATAACGGGGACTTAATTTCCCACGTTTTCCAAATCGAACAACACCTTTCCACGGTGATACTTTCAGCATAACTTTGTCACCCACTTCGAACTCCAAAGGTTTACGTCTCACATCCGCATAACTTTTCTGTCTACTACGAGCAGCCAATAATCGGTTCTTGATTTGCACAATCATCTCTGTCGTTTCGCGAATCATTTCTGGTCCCGTGAGTTGGGCATCTCCAACCTCACTCTAACATACAGGCGATCTACATTTCCTTTCGTATAGAGCTTCGAAAGGTGCGGCTTTAATACTAGCGTGATAACTATTATTGTATGAGAATTCAGCCAAAGGTAAGTGCTTATCCCAGCCACTACCAAGTCAATCACGCAAGCACGCAACATGTCTTCTAATGTTTGTATTGTTCTTTCACTCTGACCATCAGTTTCAGGATGGTAAGCAATGCTCATATCTAAATTTGTCCCCAATGACTTTTGAAGAGATCTCCAAAACCTTGATATGAAACGAGGGTCTCGGTCCGAAATAATTGACACGGGCACCCCGTGCCTACCAACAATCTCCTTCAAATACCAATCGAGTAAGCTTCTCCATTATATACTTTCTCATACATCGGAATAAAGTGACAGATTAGTCAATCGTCAACAATGACCCAAATTGAATCATATCCAGATGGTGTTCTTGGAAGCTTTGTAATGAAATCCATTGTAATTCTCTCCCATTTCCAAACAGGAATTTCTGGCTGCTGAAGTAATCCTGACGGCTTTTGGTGTTCAGCCTTGACTTTAGCACATGTCAAGCACTTACTGACATATGTCGCAATGTCAGCTTTCATATTCGGCCACCAGTATAACTTCCTCAAATCATGGTACATTTTATCCGATCCAGGATGAATTGGGAATATTGATATATGAGATCCGACATGAATAGGCCTCTCAATCCTCCAAATAAGGGTAACCATACTCGTCCTTTCAGACATTTTATACCATCGGATCTAACTTCAAATGGCTCCCCTTCGCCACGAAATCCTTCGGCACCAATATTTTCCTCCTTGCACGCTTCAACTTGTGCATTTTGAATTTGTTCGGGTAAATTGTTATGTACCGTCACCACTAAAGCACGCACTCGAATCGGTTCCTTATCCTTCCTGCTCAACGCATCAGCGACAACATTCGCCTTTCCCGGGTGATAACGAATAACACAATCGTAATCACTCAGAAGTTCAATCCATCTACGTTGCCTCATATTTAGCTCTTTCTGATCCAAAATATATTGTAGGCTTTTGTGATCGGTGTATACCGTACACTTAGTGCCGTACAAATAATGTCTCCATAGTCGAAGAGTAAAAACCACTGCTCCCAATTCCAAGTCATGGGTCGTATAGTTTTCCTCATTCTTTCTAAGTTGCCTAGAGGCGTACGCAATCACCTTTTCTCGTTGCATTAAAACAGCTCCAAATCCCTTAAGAGATGCATCACAATACACAACAAAGTCTTCGCTTCCTTCGGGTAGTGATAATATTGGCGCACTACACAATTTCAGCTTCAATGTTTGAAATGCCTCCTCTTCGTCGTCGCCCCACACATACGGCTTATTTTTCTGGGTGAGTTTAGTTAATGGTTTGGATATTAGAGAAAACTCCTTAATAAACCTTCGATAATAGCCTGCCAAACCCAAAAATTGTCGCACTTCCGTTGGTGTAGTCGGTGCAGCCCAATTTTTAATGGCTTCGATCTTCGCAGGATCAACATGAAAATAATAATTTAAAAATATAAAACTCCACTACTATCGATCACATGGCCAAGGAATTGCACGGAATCAAGCCAAAAATCACATTTTGAAAACTTAGCGTACAACTTTCCGCCTTAGCAAATTCAAGATAGTCCCTTCAAATGTTCACCAGTTCTGTCTTATTTCTTGAATAAATCAGATGTCATCCCCAAGAATACAATCACGAACTTATCAAGATACGGCTTGCACACGCGATTCATCAAGTCCATGAATACTGCAGGTGCATTAGTCAGTCCAAAAGGCATTACTTGAAACTCATAATGTCCATAACGAGTTCTAAATGCTGTAATTGGAATGTCTTCCTCGCGAATACGAAGTTGATGATAACCAGACCGTAAATCAATCTTCGAATAAACACTAGAACCTTGCAGCTGATCAAATAATTCATCAATCCTCTTAATGGATATCGATTCTTGATCGTCAACTTGTTCAGTTCTCGATAATCAATGCATATTCGGAACGATCCCATCCTTCTTCTTCACAAACAATACCGGAGCTCCCCACGGTGACGAGCTCGGTCGAATAAAACCTTTCTCCAACAACTCTTGCAGTTGCTTGGACAACTCCTTCATTTCGGATGGTGCTAAACGATATGGCGCACGGGCCACCGGTGCAGCACCGGGAATAAGATCAATACGGAATTCAACTTGCCTTGGTGGCGGAAGTCCCGGTAATTCTTCGGGAAATACCTCGGGAGAGTCTCGAATAATAGGAACGTCTCCCAATAGCTT
Source organism: Tanacetum coccineum (assembly GCA_026074375.1). Lineage (NCBI taxonomy): Eukaryota > Viridiplantae > Streptophyta > Magnoliopsida > Asterales > Asteraceae > Tanacetum > Tanacetum coccineum. The sequence continues at coordinate 14,729 of BQNB010090370.1, read as the reverse complement.
CTCCTTCAATTCCTTCTGATTTACTTGAGCTAGGAATAACTCACAACCTTTCTCGAATCAAGGGAATCAAGAGACAGAGTTAGCAATTGAAGAGCGAAGTCAACGCGTGATTCACACGGGCGAATTTCGAGTCAAAAGAGAGACGCATACCATGATGGGTATGCATAAACCCCATACTTTCATAATTCGTTATCACATCCGAAGGCATCTCGGATCTTTACCCACGTTACTCAAAGGAGGATTAGTCGAAAAGAAAGGATAGAAACGTCGAAACTTCAAGTTGGGTATCAGCAGTCGATAATTTGGATAAGTGTCTAAAGAATTTCATGATGAAAAGAAAGGAAATAAGAGGTAGAATAACAATTTTCAAGTAAGACCGCATCCACAGATGGTTAATTCGGGAAAAGGATAAGGGCACGTATGTAGATGTCCCTAACTTGTAATACTTGCAAGCCATTTTTTTTTCTTTCGGAATTACGGTTAAAAGTTGACCTTTTCAAAATCTTACGGTGACTACTATTCAGCCTTGCATGGCCCCTTCTAAATTATACTTATGTTTCACCCTAAGTTAAAATTTAGGAAGTACAATGCAATGCTCAGTTCGTCAAACTAGTGTTATTATATTTAAATGTATAACCATGCTTAATTATAAGATGGAAATCAAAAATGATTTTACAGGACCGTTCATAGTATGAAAGTAATTTAATTTACAAGATGTTTAATAAACAACTTTATTGTGATAACGACTATTTTATAAGTCCCTCAATTCAAATAACTCTAAAATAGGAAATTTAAAATTTTCTCAGGTGATATTATATTAACTTATAAAACAATAAGTGGTTTGCATGAGAGTAGTCAAGAGTGGTTCACAAAATGAATGGGTGGAACGATTACAATCTGATAGGAAAAGAGTTTAGACAAAATCGTCATGAGATCCATGATATCGATGGCGATTGAGAATACGAAGAGAAGAAATTACAACACAATTCAAATCATAATGAGTATTCATTCAATTATTGCATCAAACAATTTATAGGAACAGTTAAAAGAAACAAGAAAAGAAAGATAACAACGACACACGTAGAATTTAGAAATCAAAAGATAGTCATTTCATTAATCACAAACGAGTCACAAGCTGTATCGTCACACATTACATGTCACCATCTAATGCTATACAACTCCAAGGACTAGTTCTACTAACTGATATCTCAGTTTAGTTAGTGATTTACAAAAGATACTACAAATAATAAAACTAATCACAAGATCACTAGTGGTCCCACGAGGCACAGAAGGTCTCTCGTCCCATCAGAAGTAGAGGTTCTTTGAATATTTCTTGTCAACGCTCAGTATCCTCATCATCAGATGGCAGCTTAGGAACAGCCCTAATGCGAACCATCTCCATATAGAATCTCTTGTTCCACCCTTGAGACACATGCAACCTCCTCTCAGCCATGTCACGCTCCATACGAGCCCACTCTAACTTAGTCTCAGTCTCAGCCAACCTTTTCAATGTGGCATTCTCCCCGTTCTCCAATACCGACACCCTCTCGAGAACATTACCCAAAGCACGCTCGACATTCTCCAAATCATGATTAAGTAACTCCCTTTCTTTTCCCCCGATTTTATTCTTGGATTTGAGAAGAGCAATCTCAGTTTGGTTTGTACTCAACTCAGCCTCCGTAACTCTAGCTCGTGCACGGGACGTCTCTAAATCACGTCTCAAAGCCCAAGGTGCCAATCATGATGAGTCACGAGCAGAAGATGACTCTCCTACCTCATATAAGCCCCTCGGAAAGTCACAAACAACATAAGGCTTTTAGGTAGAAGTCCCAAAAGTAGCCTCGGGTGCAACATCAATCTCGGGTGCAACATCAACCTCGAGCTTAATATCAACATCTTCCTCGGGTTCTTCCTCGGGATCTTCTTCAGGATCTTTTTTAGGATCCTCATTGTCATAATCAACCAAATCAATATCATCGGGAATGTCAACCATTTCGTTGGGATCATGGATATCCGCAACTTGGTTCGGCTCGGGAACAACTGGGTTCACTTTGGGAATAGCTTCATTCGGCTCTTTAAGGTGATTAGGGTTCTCCATGACAATTTGCGTCGTATAAATATCTCGTATCATATTTAAAAAATTACATAAATTAACATTTATATTCAAATAAATGAAAATTTCATTCTATAACATAATATATTATTTTCCATATATATATATATCGATAAATAATTCCTTCTCATTCTTGTCCATTGGTAATTCGAAGATTTCGCTTGCACAGTTATAGTTAAAAGATTTCAAAAATCCTTTCGTTCATTTTTGTTTTTTTTTTAAATCTTTTGTTCTCTATAACTTAAGCTCTGATACCAATATGTAACACCCCCATTTTTATATATCTCAGCGAAAGGGTCATTTGGGGTGCTACGTCATAATATAGCAACTCAATCGCATAAGAAAACCAACTTCGAAAAGAGACGTTTTTAAATACATTCATTCGAAATAAAAGTTACATCATAGGTCCCAAATTGTTTCATAATTCATACAACATTTTTACAAATCATCTTCGAATGACTTTTATTTAATGGGCCTTCAAAAACATTGAAGGTTTTCCAAAAGGACAACAAAATCTCCATCGCCGAATTACCTTCAAGGACCTGAGATAAAACATGCTAAAACGTCAACAATAATGTTGAGTGAATCCATAGAGTTTATATATATAAACAATAAAATTTCCGAACACAAGTATCATTTCTCAATATTCATCAGGATATAACGATGTGGCCAAACAAAGTTATATCGAGGGATTATTTATAAGTCTCATGACATTGAACGTTACCATCTAATTAGTGGGGTTCCCCAACAAGTATGTCACTATACACCCTCGCATGATGCCAATATATTCTCTATACTACACATCCAGTTGTGGTCATATTCCCGACACTTAACGATAGCCAGATCATCACTGATGGAGTGGCAGCCTCCAAATAGTTGCAATTTCATGTATAAGCGTCTACCATTTTCCCGATAGTTAACAATTCATGATATCGCAGTCTTTTATCTAGCGAAGTTAAGCTAACCTTATAAAATAATCGAGGCAACTAGTATGCAAACAATCTCCTTGTGTTTTTATTTTAAAAACAAGCCATGTTACTCCCTCGCGTTTTATAAAACAATAAAGTGTCAAAGAATGCTATGCTAATTACTGCACTAGTGATGTCGATGATAATATCGAAGAATAAAAACTTCGGAAGTAGGCGCGTCAATCAACCAAGACCTATACAAATTGTAACGGGTCTTAGGTTTCTAGTCGATAAAAATTAACGAAAACTCATAAATTAAGTAAGTATATGTATACATTAGTTAATATATGATCATCTCTTGCAGCAGATTTCTTTTCACACTTAGAGTTTTTCTAGGTTTTTAACTTGTTTTTATTATTAGCCATTTTACTAGTATTGTCTAAATTAGCTCAAAAGCCTAATAGGCCCATTAAGCAAGCGCATTAAGTTATTATATTGATATTATTACTCAAAGACCAGGTCCTAGCCCATTAGTAGGTCATGGAGATTGGGCCTAAAGCTAAGTCCAATAAGTCTATTTTAGTTTTCATTGGGCCTAGTGTCCAATAAGGCCTTATGACCCATTTAAGATGAAAATGACCTTGTTATAAATTTTGGGTTCTCGAGGTCCGGGAATACTTTTATTATCGTATGTTAGCATTTTAAACTCACCAAGAAGTGGGTCTACCACCTCGGTTATTAGTAACAAAACGCTTTACATAGAAATAGTGTTCGGTAGTAGTAAATTTAGTATACTTTATGTTAACCAAAATAGTCATAATTATAAAGCGAAATGATAATTGATAATCTCATATGGCTTGCTTTATTTTTAAGTTCACTTTACAATTCAAACTCATCTTTAGTACATCTTTTATTATATTCATACCATTGGCTACTTTTATACATAGAAGGTCACATTAGCTTTTTTGGACTGAAATTTCACCATTTTTGATGCCATTCAACAAACCCATAAAAGAGTTTGGTTGACTATCTAATTGATTCAGAATCTAGATGATTTTATCTAGGTCTCATAGTTTTAACTTTTTAATCGACTCAGTCCGTAATTGTGACTTTTTATACCATCTGTACAGCAAGGTCAGAATCCACTAGTTTTGGTGTTTTGATCATATCTCACTCAATATATTCACTTTCTAAAAATCATCCAATTTGCCAAGTGTCCACAAAAGGATTATCTACAACCTAATGTACTCAAATCCAACCTCAAACCTATAGAAATTTATAAAACCTACTGTTCATTACAGCTCATAATTTTTATGATCTTTTCACTTGTTTTAGATGACTATTTTAGCTATAATTAACCTAGATCTATACATGCATGGCCATTTTTATTACTTGATCATCAAATATCATACATGTACATATACAATTGAAAATCAAAAGAAAACATAAACAAGAACTCATTAAACTTTTACCACAAGAAGTGTAGAAAGATCACAATGATCAAAATAAGAACAAGGATTGATGGAAGCTTCAACTCTAGGCTTAATCTTCACCCAAAAATACTCTTGACCACCATTTTCTTTACCCAAATGACTTTATAAAAACTTGTATAATCTCAGCCCCAACTTGTGTATAACCTTCTTGAATACTCCTTTAAATCACCTCTAAAATGCAAGGATTTCACCAAGTATTCATGTTTACTAGTGTGCTTATTATTTGTTCTTTGAAATCTTTATGGAATTGGTGGATTTTGGTGGTGTGTGTGTGGCGTCAAAATGGATGAAAGAGGAAAAATTTCAGATTTTGATTTATAAAATGAGTGTGTGTGTGTGTGTGTTAGTTTGGTCAAAGTAAGTTTATATAGGTTTAGAGTGTTATTGCCAAGTGTTGGAAAGTGTTGCATGAATCAAAACCAAGGGGACACTTGTCTCTTTGGTTTTTCCGCCCCTATGGGGTGTGATATTAGTGGGATGAGTTTAAAAACTTGTCCCACATTTTGTAAATACGGGTATTATCAAAGTCTGATATTTAAAAAGGTACGATTTGTAGTCGTTTTTTGTAAAAAGTAAAAATAGTACGAGACACGAAAGATAAAAACGAATGTAATAAAATTATTTCTATGGCAATTTGAAAATATAAGCGTCGATGATTAACGTAGAATTCGCCGGTTCTTTGTAAACGTCGCGTAAATTACAAATGTAAGCCTTAATTCTCCCGGTTAGTCCGTGAGTTTCATATCTCATCATAAAATTGAAAAATATATTTGCTCTTTCATCTTTTGTTAATTAGCTTGCGTGGGTAACACTGCCTTGAATTGATTGTAGTCACCAACAAAACCGTGCCAGTCTCTCTGGCTGAAAACCTCCCTTTTCCTGTTAGAATTAGGATTTAGACTGATATAGGTTTAACATAGGATTAGAATAGAATAGAATTAACAAAAATTAGATAACCAAGATATTAATTAAATTGATAGATTTAATCTCGCTTCAAGTGTTCGACCCCCTACTTACCATGAAATTACTACCGATCGGGTACACTGCCCGTTAAAGTGTTGTTTTTGGTTGAGTCGGCAAAATATAAATTTAAAACTTGAATCATCTTAAATATACCATACAACGACAACACATCAGTGTGACGGTAGTATTGCAGACTTTAGAACTTGGCATGTACATCATTTCGAGATCTAATTGATTAGCAGGAATATATAGTTCAAGAAGGCAACACTTTAGAAATCACCCAAATAGCCTATATGTGTGCGTTTATCGACTTGTTACACTGACTTGTCGACCTCCCATGATAAACCCTTCTGTTGCACTCATTATTAGTGCGAGATACCCCTAGATCACCCATGTTGAGCCAATCTATGTTTTCACCACAACTCTAAATGTTTCGTTACACCATTTCACCTTAGCCTACCTTGTAGTCTTTATTTTCTTTGTGTTGAAATCTTTGGCTACTTAAGTCTATGGTTCAGGGGAATGGGAATGAGAATTATATACTTTCGTGGAAGACCAATCAGTTATGATCTATCAAGACCCCCCCTGTACCACCACTTTCGACATTGTTTATCTCAAGTGGGGGGATGTACATGTAATATCAAATAATAAACCCCTGTAGCATTTGCAGATTTACCATGAAGAAAAGAGGGCGCAACTAAAGGCCACCCATGTGCTAAAAATGTAAATATAGTGCAACATAAAAAATAAAAAATAAAAAAATAGAGCTAGTAGCCCACAATTACACCAAAACATCTCTGTAAAATAGAGCTAGTAGCCCATTATTACACCAAGTTATACCAATACTTATGAAGAATGGAGCTAGTAGCCCATTATTGAAGATCAGATTTTCAGACTTTGACTCTTAGACCCATGGATGGACAGTAGCTAGTTACGAAAACCATAGATTATTTTAGACTAATTGTTTAATGTTTTTAATAACCATTAAATGTATATCATATATCTATCCTAAATCATCCTTTAAACCTTAATACCCTTGTTTCCTTTGAGAGTTATTTAGACACTAATTTTAACTGGTGCAGACTTGTGTACTTTCCAAGCTTAGGATAGAATACATGCTATGATTGTGCAATTAAGCGATCACCCCAAATATAAAACACTTAGGTTGCGTTTAGTTGGAAAACATTTTCCATCATTTTTTGTTTCCCGTTTTGTAGGAAAAAGGAGGGGGTTTCCATCTTCACAAAACAATTGAAATTTGAAAAACGCGTTTAGTTAAAGAAACATGTGTTTGTGTTTTCCATTTTACAAAACTAGAATACATGTTCAAGTGTTATTGTTTCTATCTCAATTCTCTATTTACTTTTGTAATATATAAGACATAAATCGACACACAAAAAATAGAAGGACTCTTCGGCATCTACGGGGCCGGGCGGGCTGGGCCTGGCAGGAGCATCAGGCAAAACGGACACGGGCTAAAACGGGCACTAATGGGATAAACGGGCACGGGCTAAAACGGGCATTAACGTTTTCATCCGTATTTTTACGTTTTCTTCCGTTTTCGTCCGTTTTTACGATTTTGTCTGTTTTTTACGTTTTCATTCGTTTTTTTACGATTTCGTCCGTTTTTTTACGATTTTGTCTGTTTTTTACGTTTTCGTCCATTTTTTTACGTTTCGTCAGTTTTTTTAGGTTTCGTCAGTTTTTTTATGTTTCGTCAGTTTTTTTATGATTTCGTCCGTTTTTTACGATTTTGTCTGTTTTTTTACGATTTCATCCTTTTTTAACGTTTTCGTCCTTTTTTTTACGTTTTCGTCCTTTTTTACGTTTTCGTATGTAATTTTACGTTTTCGTCTGTAAAAAAACGGACGAAATCGTAAAAAAACAAAATCGTAAAAAACGGACGAAAACGTAAAAAAGGACGAAATCGTAAAAAAACAGACGAGATTGTAAAAAACAGACGAAATCGTAAAAAAAGAACGAAATCGTAAAAAAAGGAACAAAATCGTAAAAAACGAACGAAAACGTAAAAAAACAGACGAAATCGTAAAAAAAGCGGACGAAATCGTAAAAACAGACAAAATCATAAAAAAACCGACGAAGTCGTAAAAAACGAACGAAGTCGTAAAAAACAGACGAAATATTAAAAAAACGGATGAAATCGTAAAAAACGGACGAAATCGTAAAAAAACAAACAAAATCGTTAAAAAAACGGGCGAAAACGTAAAAATAAGGGCGAAAATGTAAAAAACTGTCGAAATCATAAAAAACGAACGAAAACCTAAAAAACGGACGAAAACGTAAAAAACGGGCGAAATCGTGAAAAAAATGGACGAAAACGTAAAAAAACAGACAAAGTCGTAAAAAACGGACGAAGTCGTAAATAACGGACGAAGTCGTAAAAAAAAGGACGAAATCGTAAAATTACGGACAGACGAAATCATAAAAACGGTTGAGACGAAACGTAAATAAAAAAAAAATGCGAAAAACGTATAAAACCTGTCAAATCGTATAAAAAAATAATACGGACGAAATACGTCAAAAAAGTATGTAAAGCGTACAATAAACATAAAAAAAAACTTATAAAAACGGAGAAATAAGGGGGGAAAATAGATATGTGTGTCCATAAAGTAATTATGGGGGAAAAACAAAATAAAATTGTTTTCTAGTTTTGTTGGGATAAAAGGAGACATAAGGATTTTGTGTTTTGTAGAGTATTTTGTTTTTTAGAGAACGACGAAATGAACGCGATCTCTGTTTTCCTTGTTTTCCACAATACATTTTGTGGATAATCAAAGGGTCTTTTGTTTTCCTCTAACTAAACGGCTAGCATTAGACTAGTGGAGAGCTGTTGTGACTTTTTACTCCCTTTCGTTGAGGTGTTCGGCTTTGGATTTTTTCTAGCATAAGACGTTTTATATTTTCATTTCTTGATTTTTTCACGAGAAATTCTTTTTTATGTAACAGCAGCTTTTAACAAGTTCTATTGATGTCTAGATAAAATCAACTCCCACTTACAGGGCAAGTCAGAGAAGTCAAGTGGGAGGATAGGGATAATTTGTTACATCAAATATTTCATACTTTTTGGATAGGCAATAAATACCCCTGAACAATTACCTTAAATCTTTTCCCAACATGAGGGCAAGCAAAAGTCAAGTGGGGGGATATTTGATAACATCAAATATTTAATACTTTTTGGTGGCAAAATACCGCCTAAAATACCTATAAATGTTTCACTAACACTTAAATATGAGATATTTTCTGCTATTTTATAGTTTTCAAGTGAAATGAAAGAAAGTGACAAGAAACAAGGGAAAAAGGACTTACAGTGTAATTTCTAAAGAATGTTACGACGTAACACCAAATATGGTTACGCCGTAACATAAATTAAGCTAGTACAAAGATCAAGGAAGTCTTTACGGCGTAACACCATATCTAGTTACGCCGTAACCCTATATTTGGAAGGAAATCTTGTTAAAGTTATCACTACGGCGTAACACCTTATCCAGTTACGCCGTAACCATGAAGATCTACAAATATGGAATAAAGATCACAGTGTAACACCATATCTGGTTACGCCATAACAACTGCTTAATTATGGAATGCCATGTAAGTTGGTTACGGCGTAACACCTTTACTGGTTACGCCGTAACAGGTTCGGTATCTATAAATAGAGATCTCATTCAAGCTATTCCAACATCACTTCCTCCACAACCAATTGGAGAGGCGTTAAAGGCTTCCAACCTTCAAATAATTCCACATAGAGTCCAAGGGAGATCACACTTTACTTACTTTTTGTATTTAATCATTCAAAATACAAATACTATAAGAATTATTAGTTTTCAATATATGATTTCTTCTATCTCATACTGTGTTACCGTTACCATGAGCGGCTAAGCACTTAAAGTGCTGGCCTAGTTATGTAATTGCTTATGTTATGATTGTTTCCTGTTAAATTATGGTTTCATTAGATATTCTTTGACTATCGTGTAACCCTGGGTTTTGGTAGTACGGGTGGTTTTGACTTAGCTTTCCCCATTAATAGATTATCTTGTCATGATGAGATCCAATGGGTACTAGGGAGGATCACTAACTCCTTACCTGGTGTAGGAACTAACCGGTCACCGCACTTATCACTTAATATATAAAAAGTACAAGAACTCTTTCAGAGGGGGTTAATAATCTTAATAGGTTATTAGATATGTTTTGGGAATAGTTGGGATTAATCACTGCAACCTGGATAACCTACCTCCTAGATGATTCGGGACTAATTCGGAATCACTGGGAGTATAGGATTGACTGTATATGCGCATTCAAGTCTATCGACCTTAGAAACCAGTAATGAAACCATAGTTTGACATTGCACAGGAAATTGTCTTCGTCATAATAGTAATGAAGTAACTAGGTTAGCACGTTTTCTCTCTTGATATCTCTTATCCTTTTACTTTTAGTTATTTATTTTTATTGTTCTTTTAATTTCAATTTAAATAAACTCAAAAACTATTTTCAAAACCTAACATTTCAAATTAAAACTAATTACAACTTAGCTCTTGGGACGACCTTGGATTTACCATTCTATACTACCCACGATCGGGTTCTCTGTCCGTTAGTGCGTTGTTAGGTAGATCGAGTTTTATATATTTAAAACTTGATAAAAACATATTTTTAAAAGAAAATATGCATCAACGCACCTAAGAATCATATATTCCAATTTAAACAAGATTGAAGGAAGCATATCAGAGTTAAAATAGCATAAAGATTCTCATTAGATGTATCTAAACACAGAACCCACAATTTAACCGATTTATGTTTCAAATTGGCACGAATAGTCCTTATGTTTAAATCTTCTTCTATTTTGCTATTAAATTTATCACTAAGCTTAAAAACCTTTTAGAAATGACACTTTGAACCCCTTAAGTTTATAACTTAGATTATAAGCCCCTATATTTTTCCATTTAGCCCTAAAGCTTAAATCCAATAACATTTTGAGAACAATTGACTTAAAAATACATTAACTCCCCTTTAATTAATAATCCGTTATTGTTAAAACCATTTCATTTGATTCCGCGATGACTTTTTGAAAAAATCATTTTGAAAGAATTTTACTATTTCTCCCTCTCAAATAATGTCTCGTTTTCTATTTAAAGAGATGTAGACATTGTTTGAGTGATAGAAACTTCTTTTAAAAATCTTTTTAGAAGAGAAACTAATATTTTTAGTTCTTTTTCTTAAAACAACACCAATAAAAACAAGATTTCTCTCATTTATATAAATAAATGCACTGACACGTACACTTATTTGATTAGATAGCCCGAGTTGTGTTGCAAACTAAACACAAGCCTTTGAATAAATATGAAGTAATTCATTCCCGAGAAAAATTCATTTCCCGTTGTGAGGCCAAGTTCTCTTTTTGAAATACTTGCCTTTAAGATGATGACCAGGTTGCTATCTGAAATAACAGCAAGCCACATGACATATTTTATATTCGAACTTTATTTACAGCTTTGTGCCATTATTGAATGATATTTTTAAGGCCGTAAATATTATCGATTCTAGAAAACATGTCATGAAAACGTATTTTTGTATTTTTTTGATTTTTTAATTTTGTATTTTCTTTTTATGATTTTATATTTTTATATTTTCTTTTTTTGAAAAATTTATATGAAATGAAAAATCTTTTTTTTGTTTTTTTGATTTTCTTATATACATATAAAAAAGATTTTTAATAATACACTGAAAAATCTTTTTGGGTTTTCTGATTTTCTTATATACAGTTGTGTTGCAAAGTAAACACAACCCTTTGAATGAATTCGAAGTAATTCTTTACCGAGAAAAATTCATTTCCCGTTGTGACGCCAAGTTTTCTTTTTGAAATACTTGCCTTTAAGATGATGACCGGGTTGCTATTTGAAATAATAGCAAGCCATATGACATATTTTCTATTCGAACTTTATTTACAGCTTTGTGCCATTATTGAATGGCATTTCTAAGGCCGTAAATATTATCGATTCTAGAAAATATGTCATGAAAACCTATTTTTTTGTATTTTTCTGATTTTTTAATTTTGTATTTTCTTTTTATGATTTTATATTTTTATATTTTCTTTTTGAAAAATTTATATGAAATGAAAAATCTTTTTGTGTTTTTCTGATTTTCTTATATACATATAATACACAGGATATTTCACGAGTTACCACCATTACTCCTCTTCCTCCTCTGTCAGACGTTTTAGCGTTTCCGAAGACATGCTTCTCATACCCAACTTTTCAATCAAGAAGTTGAATCTTTCTCTTGGCAACGGTTTGGTGAAGATGTCAGCTAGTTGATATTCCGTCCGAACAAAGTAAAGTTCTACTATTCCATTCTCCCCTTGCTCCTTTATAAAATGGTAGCGTACATCAATGTGCTTTAATCTAGATTGTTGAACGTTGTTGCAACATAGAGCAATCGCACTTTTGTTGTCGTAGTACAGAGGAATCTTATTGAATGTAAACCCGTAGTCTGTGAGCTGTGAACACATCCTTAGGATTTGAGCATAGATAAGGAAATATATTCAGCCTCTATACTCAAAATCGCCGTGCTCTTTTCCTTGTTGGAAGACCAGCTAACAAGTTTATCGCCTAAGAATTGAGCGCTTCTTAATGTACCGCGTCTAGTGTCCTGACACCCAGCATGAGCTGCATCTGAATATGCTGTTAGAGACATATCGATATCCTTTGAGTACCAAAGTCCCATGTTAATGGTTCCCTTTAGGTATCAAAAGATCCGCTTAACCGCATTTAAGTGCTTTTCGGTAGGCTTTGCCTGATACCGGGCACATAAGCAGACTGCATAAATAAGGTCAAGTCTACTGGATGTCAGATACATGAGGGATCAAATCATGCCACGGTAAAGAGTAGCATCAACTGGTGTCCCCTGTAGATCTTTATCTAGTTTATTCTTTTCCACCATAGGTTTGTTTACAGAATCACTAGTTAGCAACCCATATTCTTTAATAATTTCAAAAGCATATTTTGATTGGTTTAAAAAGATGCCTCTGGGACTTTGAGAAATTTGTAATCCTAAAAAGAATGACATCTGCCCCATCATCGACATCTTGAACTTAGTGGTCATTTGATTAGCAAACTCATTACACAAAGCAATGTTAGTGGAGGCAAATATTATATCGTCAACATAAATTTATACCAGCAATAAGTCATTTCCTACTTTTTGTGTGAAGAGTGTTAGATTAAATGCACCTTTGGAGAAATGTTGTGAGATGAGGAAACTTGACAGCATGTCGTACCATGCACGTGGTGCTTGTTTAAGACCGTAAATGGCCTTTTTGAGCTTGTACACATGCGATGTGTATTCCTGATCAACAAATCCTTCTAGTTGAGAAACATAGACCTCTTCCTTGAGCTCGCCATTTAAGAAAGTCGTTTTGACGTCCATTTGGAAGATCGTTATATTCTTGTTGGCTGCATTTGCTACGAAGATACGGATGTCCTCTATTCTTGCAACCGGTGCAAATGATTCCTCAAAATCAATTCCCTCCTCTTGCCTGAACCCCTAAGCAGCTAATCTAGCCTTATTATTTAGTGCCCTGCCAAATTCGTCTGTCTTGATTTATAAATCCACTTAAGTTTGATCAACATGACTTTATTTGGACACGATACCAATTCCCAAACTTGTAGTCTTTCAAATTCATGAATTTCCTCTTGCATTGCATCGATCCATAATGGTTCGATCATTGCTTGTTTGCAGTTGTTTGGTTCTACAAAAGTTAGGAAGGCATCAAAGTAACACCACATGGCGTCAGTTTTGAGTTGCTTTCTAGTGGAGACTGAACGAGAAGGATCACCGATCACATTTGCTATTAGATGATCCTTAGTCTATCTACCAATAAGTTCAAATGGAGTGTGGGATGGTCTCACATTAGATGACGATCCTTGAGAAGTCGAGTCTTCATGAATAAATTCATGAAGAGGATCATCATGAAATAGTGGTGTTTTTGGTGATTCTTCAAAACCTTGAGAAAATTGGAGAATTTTCTTGCTCTTGTGTTGATGGGATACTTGATGATGGTGCATCTTGGTCAATGGACGTAGACACAGGTGAATCAGCTATATCAACAGCTCTTGGTGCAGCAGCTACTAGAACTGTAAAGACAGCAATAGTTGGAGGATTGAAGTATTCATCGAACAAGGGTTGGAACAAAGTATCCCAATCATCTCTTTTTAGTGGATTACAAGGTTTTTGAGTGTTAGCCTCAAAATATTGAGTCAAACAAGGAAGCTCGGTCACTCAACGAGGAAGCTTCGGTCTTTATTTAATATATGTTGTAATAGGCTAGCTACGGGTATCGGGCTCATTATTTAATCTAATATTGTATGCATTGCGGGCTTAAGCCCAAGTTATCACGAGCCCAACCCAAGAAACAAACCTACTCGGCCTATAAGGCTTAATGAAAGCCGGCCCAAATCTAGGTATAAATACCCCTCTCTAAGTATGGAGAGGGTGTTGGTTCTCATTTGTTTTTCACACATTTGCTTGAATTAACCATTCTCATTTTCTCTCTACTTTCTCTCTCTAAACTTCTCTCTACTCTTCTATTGATAGAAATAATGCCTAAAAACATTATTAATATTTTTCACATCTTTACGTTTTGATAATCACAAAATATAAAAATGTTCAATGTAAAATTAAACGTAAAAAAGTAATTAGTAGTAAATTTTCATTTCGAAAATTATATTACTTACAAGTATGAATAAATAAATGTTTAATGCAGTTTATGATCATAGAAAATTTTTATTCAACCTCACACTTTTATAAAATATTGTAATCATTTTTATAAACAATACAAAACACTTTCTACAATTAAAAGAAATGTTTTATTTAAAATAAATATTTTGAAATTCAAATTTTCGGACCTAAAACGGCTAGAAAGTTCTAGAAAATCCCCCATACACAAAAGGACAAAATGGGGAGCGCCTAGTCTAGGGCGCCCCCCTTAAATACACGGGCGGCCCCTTATCTTTAAGGGGACCGCCCAACTATTTAAGGGGACCGCCCATAGGTAGACGCTCCTCTAGAATGTCCTATAAATATTAGACTATTCCCCACTATTTTCTCACCTTTTGCACTCATTCTTTCTGATCAAAAACAACCCACACATCTCATTAAAATCCTTTGATCATTTAATCATAAAGCTTTATTTCCAAATGATCCAAGCTCAATTTCTAAAGTGCAAGAGAAGAATACTTCCTACCA
>BQNB010090369.1:0-27161 GCA_026074375.1 Tanacetum coccineum | reverse complement strand
AAGAATCCCTTACGAAGCTTCCCCAGCGAGTATTCCCCAGCAACAAGTCGCTGGGGATACCTTTCCCCAGCGACATGTCGCTGGGGAAAACCCCGACATGTCGCCAGGGAAAACAAATAATTAGCATCAAGGTATACCTGATTTAACTCCATATATTGAGTTAAATCAGGTATACCTTGATGCTAATTATCTGTTTTAAACATGTTGTTTTTCTGCATTCCTGCTTCTTAAATACACTGAATGTACCCTGCTACTAAGTCCTTGTTTTTTCCCCCCATGATTGTATCAAAAATGCTCATTATATGTTTTATTTATGTTGTTAGTCGCGAAAACAAATATGAAAAATTTTGGGTTTACCATGTCAGTGGTTGCACAAGTTGCGCTATGAATGATGAAGTAATACTGTCTGTCACATATGATTACAAAAATATTGATTGAGTTAGGAGCAATAGCTGTTGGAGCTCATGCACAAAATACTGTAATATGGTATTTATGTAGGATCAACATAGAGAGGGGAATCTTGATTTCAGTTCATTAAAAGTACGTATCCTTCGGATGAAAGCTGATGAAATTGTTAAGGCAAAGTTTTGACGAAGATGTGGTGAGTATATCTTAGGTGATCTGCTTGATTTTCAGAATCTCGTTTACATACTGATTAATTTTAGGCTCTCACTGTTGCTTAAAAATATTGACTAGGAAGCATCTGCTAAAGTGTACTTTCTTAAACGTTGAAGGCAAGGTGAATGATGCAAGCTAAGTTTCAAACCATTTGTTTTAGTGGCAAGGTGACATCATTCATGATCTTCCGCCTAAAAACTTTGTTAAGGAAATTCTGGTGTTGCATTACTCTTTTTGGAGCCAAGGAAAGCAAATATTCCAAGTTAGAGAGGGAAGTGTGAAGATTGAAACGTTTTCAGCTCTTCAGCTGTCGGATATTGCCAGAGCTGATGGTTTGGATGCTGCAGAAGCAATACTTTCGATTTTCTGTTAGGTATGATAATCTTTGTAATCTGTTAATGTTTCCTCAAACCAATTTGTGATTGGTACGACTCGACTAGGGTGTGTTTTTCTCTTAAATGAGTCAAATGTTCAAATCTGTCCATCTTTACAGCATACCACCTCTTAAATCACTTTTGTCATTGAGTGTTGAAGTAATAATAATGTCTTGAAATATTATAACTAGCACACTGAAATATTTCTAATATGATAGAAAAGTGTTTACAGATCTGTTCTAGTGCTCTACATAGCCTGACACGCTTTGACTCGGACAAGCAGTAGTAGCAGTAAACATGATTTTGATGTAATTGTTTGTGTTTAGTCTTTATAATATAGCCATGCTAGAGTGGTAAGGGGACTTCACTTCGGTTACAAATTTACTGTACCTTTATTGTTCTCTTATAAATATTGTTTTTGATGTGATATTATTCTTACTTTTTTTTTAGTCTGAGATTGCTCAGCAATGTAGCGAATGTTTCCACTGTCATACCTTGACCAAGTGGTAGAGGTACATATGACTCCTGTGACTCTAGAGATCCATAGGCCTCTCCTGAACAGGTGTCGAGTAATACCCTTATAGACTTTTTTAGTTTTCCCGAATACGACTCTAAAAATTTATGATTTAATGTTAATTCATTGTTTGAGCCAATTATTTCAAGGTTTAATGCCATTTACTTGGGGTGTTTATTGACCTGCTTGACCCGTTTTCCTTGTTTCCTGGAAAGATCACTCATCTCCTCATTAAACATTACCCATTATCGATACAATTTATAGTAAATATAAGTTATTTATGCAGATCACTAGTGTCTCTTGATTTCGTGTGTGATATACAAATCCACCTTCCTTGGTAGAATGGTGAAATTACCATCCTCTTGCAATCTTATGCTGATTAATTTTATTCTATCTTGGTTTGCGTTGAATAATAGGTGGGATTGAAAGACCATCAACGATTTCAAGCATCTTATGCAACCATTTTGAAGGCGCCCATGACCTCTTTGAAAAAGAGAGAAGGACAAGAGAGGCTGCAGATACTGATAATAAGCAAGAAGTGTCAAAGCAGCTGCTCTGTGGTGATTGTATTAAATTTATGATGTTTACTGGTGTGTGTTTGCAGGTTGACACGATACAAGAGTTTTAAGGAAGGGCACAAGAGGATCGAGTGGCAACGGATTTGGTTGGTAGGGGTATCGATATCGAACGGGCCAATATTGAACAGGTTGACACGATACAAGAGTTTTATTAATCGAATTTGTTTTTGGTTAGTTTATCGTTGTTGTGTTTGTTGGAGCCATTTGGTTTCGGATAGTAGAATGTTGTTTTTGTTGCAGCCATTTGTATTAATATACTTATTATTTTTGTTACTAGTGAATGGAAATTTTGTAAAAATATGCATTCTGATGATCAATCTGGATTTTTTTTTTGAAAATTGCCTTAAAAGAACGGTTATTATGTAGTAACTGATCTATATATGACGTTAATAAGATCGGTTATCAACCGATCTATTTGTGTTCCCCTCAAATAGATCACCCTTGTATAGAGCGGTTCATAACCGATCTATATAATGCGTTTCAACCGTTCTATTTAGCATTTTCTGTAGTAGTGTTTTGCACCTTATTTATGTTTCATCGTATTTGAATAGTGGGATTGGGAGGGGTCGATCATTAATTCCCATTAAAGAATGGGATTCCGGGTTATGCAATATTGTATTTAGTGGGCTAGTTGGAACTGTTTTCTTTGTGTAGAGGGTGATAAGGAAAGGTCACGCTGTAGGGAAATTTAGGGGATGATCTGCTCAAGAAAAATGCTAACAATTCTGGCCTTTACGCCATCATCTTGACATCAATGAATGCAAAGTATTACAACGGTAAGGGCAGTCTCTATTGAACCATATAAAAAAAGAAAGCAAACACCCTGGCTTTTAAAATATCATTTTTTCGTATATACCTCACTGGGGAGCTTTGTCTCTCAAGTTCTTTGTCGACTCTTATTGTAGACGACATCGAAATTCCGACCATTAAAGAATTTAAATATGAAGTCAGGTGTTCAAATACAATGCATTTATAGATAAACTTGAATACGTATATCAAATAAACTTTAACTATAAAAGTGCATTGTAGTGAGCAAGACCCGCCCCTAGAGATTTCACATTCTCTGCAACTTTAATCAAAGAGTGGCACAATTGCAGAGCTTTTGCATTAGGGGCGCGAGAAAAAAAAAGACCATTTTTTGGAACAAGTGACTTTTTCTGAATTATATATAGCAAGATATTTTTTTTTCTTTTGCTTCTGATCTCTTCATTATTCAAATTATGTAGGCTGAGATGGAGGAGGAAAATGCAAAGTTACAGTTGTTTTTGAAAGAGATTACAGAGTATCCCGTAAAAGAAGAGGACACTGCTGGAGATCTACAAATGGTAATGCGACCACTGATAAGCTCAATGTGAGGCTTAAGTAAGGAGTAAGAACGTGTGAGAGCTTTAAGGTCATAAGTGTGCATGGTGATGATATTTTTGTGGATTTTTGGAATACTTGCATACAGTACATGATTGGTGGCAACGGAAATGTGACGAGAGGTCTGAGCAGACAAAGGCGTAATTGAATTGAAGACCTCCAAGCAAAGGTCACACCAATGTCAGATTGACTCTTTTTTCCAAGTCTTAGGTTTTCAAAATTTAACTATCCAAGGCTAAAAGTAGTACTTTCGTTTGTGCAGCCTTGAAGAACAACTTGATGAGATGTGGTCTGAATGTGAAAATTTTCGAATGCAACCCATGCCATCAATAGTGCAGCTTCCTCGCCAGCTAAGGTTAACACGAGACACTCTATATTGTTAAAATCATTTGGAGTTTATTTGGAATTTATGTTTTCATTTTTTTATTTTTTTCACATGAATTCCAGGGTCCACTGAATGGAAGTTTTAGTAGGCTCGATATGAGAGTAAAGCAGAATGTATGTTTTAGAAATATTATATAGTTTGTTTCTACGATAAGGACGAGCTGAAAGTGCTTCATGAGTGTAGGGAAACACATAGAAAAAATTCAACAAGCTTCTAAAGGTGAAGGCATAAGTTTATGTTTTTTTTTCATATTCAACATTGGTGATGACAGGAAAAGTATTTGTTCTATACGACATGCAAATGGATGGAGGATTATAAGATGCTTAGCCGAGCATGACAAAATTATTACAGCAAACAAGAGAGCTGGGGGTAAATACTTCTGTGGATGATGAAAAAAAGAGAAGAAACGAACAAACTGATGGAGGGACATCATAAGAGCTACCAAAAAATATAAGAGCTCAACATTTAGTATACGGGAAAGGAGAACTGTTGAGCTTAAAGAAAAACTATATGATAGACCGTACCAAATTTATACCAGGAATTCAAAACTACAAGCAGAATATTTCAAAAGACTGGAAAAGTATTTGGCGATGACTAGAAAGGTGTTTGCGCTCATGGAAATACTACGAGTTTCACATTGCTTGATTATTCCTACGAGTTTCACATTGCTTAACCACTCGTTTCCTTGCATTAAATGTTGAGCTCTTTGCTTCTGTTGGTATTTCACATGGAACAAGTTTTTTTTATTATAATCATAATGTATTATATCACAACATGTTTGTTATACGGATTACACAAAACTCATTATCAAAACCAACGACGTATTAGAAAGGCTTTGAAGAAAAAAGCTCAACATGCAAAGAAGTTACATCCTATAAATAATTTATTTAACAAAAATAATACTATACAAAAAAGTTATGTTAAAACACTGTGCGTGCACGGGTATTATAACTAGTAACGTAGACAGGAGAAACTCGATTCATTTACAGATACATTTTTCAAAGCACAGTCACACAATAAAATAAAAGAACGTTTGGTTTTCTTTAATCTCAGCCCACAAGGCCAGGCTTCTCTGGTGTGACATTCCCCTAGGGGTGAGCATAAAAACCGAAAAAACCGAAAACCGAAAATAACCAAACCGAACTAATAACCGAACCGAATTCGCCAAAACCGAACCGAACCGAACTACTAATTCGGTTCTCGGGTTGGATATGGGTTTGACACTCCAAACCGAAAACCGAACCAAAAATCGAATTCATATAATTATATATATATTTTTATATATTTATATATATAAATACTATTAAAATGTTATCATAATATAAAAAAAACACTTTTTATGTTAATAATAATTTTTGTTAACTAAAAATCTATGTAATTATTAAAAAAATTTAATAAATAGTGAAATTCGAGTTATTCGGGTCAACCCGAGAACCGAACCGAATTCGAATTCGGTTTTCGGTTCGGTTCGGTTGAATTCTAGTTCGGTTCGGTTCGATTTTCGGGTTGACCCAAAAAAAATTTAACCGAAATAACCCGATAACCTAACCGATCAACACCCCTACATAAGGGCAATGTGAAGAGGAGTTTTAACCCACGGTTAGAATTACTTTTATGGCCCAATATATGTCCAGCCCACGAACGAAAAACAGCAATTGACATCTTTAATTTCTTGCAATCGTTTATCACTTTATTTTCTATCGGCACTGATAACGTATGGTATGAACACCAAGCTTACTGGGCTTAGCTCATAATATACGCATATGGGCCCAGGCCCAATACAACAAATAGCCGGACTACTAAGTCTGACAAGGGTCACGCTCCGGATATTCCAAAGACGCATGTGAGTATCTTTAAAAGCCGCACCCGTTGCGCCTCCGCGGACAAACACGGACTGCGAAAGGATACTCACGTCCGCAGACACGATTACACGTGGACCCTTGCCCGACAAGGGACCCTGGTATGCGTGTGTAAGCACTAGTCAAATTTATATATGTATAGTATAAATCCCGTGACAATTCTTACCAATTACTTCTCAAACAAGAGAAATAAAAGGGTAAAATCTCACTTAAGAAAACACAATACGTATATTTTTAACCGGGAAGTATTTCTTCTCGGGTCGTATCCCAACGAAGTCGTAAATTGAAATTCGGGAATAATTCGGATTCGAGTCAAGAATGAATAAAGGATTTTTGAATTTTGAATTACACTACGAATATAATAGCACAATTAAACTATAGAAACAATTAAAGGATTAAAAACGTTTAACTAATACGAAAAATTAACAAACGTGAGCTAAAACCGAAATTTAAAATCTAAGGCACTACTTTTGACAAATTTAAAAAGAAAATTTTAGGAAAAAGAATTAGAATTTTTTAACTATTTTTGAATTTTATATGATTTTTTAAAGAAAAATGAATTACTAAAAATAAACTTTTTCTAAAAATTATTACTAAAATTCTATTTTTATTTTTCAAAAATACTAGAATGAAAAAGAAAATTATTACAAAAAGAATTAGATTTTTCCAACTATTTTTCTATTTTCTATGAATTTATTAAGAAAAAGAAATTACCTAAAACCTATTTTAATTTCTAGAAAATACAAATTCAATTGGAAAAATAAAGAAAAATGATTTTTATCTACTACAAATGTGCAGAAAACTAATGGTATAAAAATGCCTAATTTTTACTAAGCAATTGAACCCTAATTTTGCTAATTAAAACCTAAACCCTAATTTTATTAAACTAATATTAAAAATATTAAAACTATTTTATTAAACTAAAAGAAACAGGGTAGAAAATGCAAAGTATGAAAGTAAAGGGTAGGCGGGAAAAGTAATAGAAATTTACACTTTAGTGAAAACAGACCACCTTTAACTATCGAAAAGTACCAATTAGACCCTACGACTTAGCTTATTTTTGGCTTATCTAAAAAGTGAAAATCAGCAAAAACTTAAAACTTCAAAGTTAAACCTGAGCTTATACACTACTACTTTAATAAAAGCACTTTGAACTCTTATCTACTAAATAAGCTAAAAATTAAGCTTTTAAAACTGTATTACAGAAACTAAGGTTTTACTTTGAAATTCCAACTTTTCTAAACTTTTGCTTATATCTAGCTTAATTCTTAATGAAAATGAAAACCAAAAGATGCTATAAGAAGCTTATAATGTATACTAAAGATGTCTAAAAAGAAATAAGCTAGAAATCTAAACTGCTGCTATACCACTTTTGCAAGAACCTAAAAGCTAATCTAAAGCTTAAAAATGAAACTTAAAAGATTATCTATATTAAGCTAATGGAGTTCTTACTAAAATGCTTAAATCTAAAGTCTAACTCCTAATTACAAATGCTAAAAAAACAGCTTAAAAAAATGATAAGCATCAAACAGTACTTACTGAGTAAGTACTGTTTATGCTGATGTATTTGACAAATACCTAAGTGCAGGCTAAGTTTCTACTTTAGAACTCATGAACTCACTATCCTAGTGTTTCTAAACCTATATTAACCATAATTGAACACTAGAATGCTATGAATCACTAAACTCTAAAACTACTTAAACCTTTAAACTGTCCTGGTGCTAGAATCAACTTTTTAAGCTTTAAATCTTTAAATTCTACAAACTAACTTTCAAATCTTCTTTAAAACTTGAACACTTTGAAAAACTCAACTATGTAAAGTGTTTTAGCAATGTCTTGTTGACTTTTAGAGTCAAAAACTCCTTAACCCAAACACTAGTTAACATTCACTGTCCAAACTAAATTCTACTTAAAATCTATTTTAAAACTAAAAATGCTAAAACCTTATATCTACTCATTTTTAAACTCACCTAATTAAGCTATTTGAGCACTAAATTCTACAGCTTATTAAAAGAAATAAGCTAGTTACTCAGCTAGCTTTTTCTACTCTTAAGACAGAATTTAAAACTTGAAATCTCAATGAATTCTAGCTACAACAGCTTAAGGCATTTGAATCACTAAGCTAACTAAACAAAATTAAACAAGTTTAAGCACACAAAAAGTCAATGAAATAAGCTACTGAATTAAGCTTCAAATGCTAAAATGAAATATAGAAGGTGAAACCTGAAATTTATGTAATCTCAGACACTAGGCCACTCTTTCTGAGTGAATGGCCTTAAGGCAAAATTGAGATTAATCAAGTTTTAACTAATGAAAACTTAAGACAGCTAGAAAATAAGCCTAAACAAACATGTTTGAAGAGGAATGAACAAGAATGAATAGCAATTAGCAAATGATTTAAGCTAAAATTAAGCTGAGATGAAATTTAAACAATGAAACCTTGATTTATGTAGTCTCTGACCCTAGGTCACTCTTGTTGAGTGAGTGACCTCAAATCAACACCTATATGGCTACCTTAGCCTCTAAACCAATAAGCTTTAAGCTTAATAAGCTGAAAGTAGCTTATCACCTCCAAAAGCTTCCATTACTCAATCAACTTGAACTCAAATGAATAGAGGTGAATAAAAGTGGACAAAAACAGTATTTAGAAAGCTTTTATAACATTTGAACAACTTGAGAACTAGAGAAAACTCAATAAGCTAAAATGAGCTTATTACAAGCTTATTGGCTAAAAACAGCTTTTTATATGAAAACTTGAAAACAAACATCAACTGAACTAGCTTTATTGCTTAAGAAAGAAGAGTACAAGCTACAAAACAAGAAATACAATTGACTTGATAGATTTAAAAAGCTTAATTGCAACGATGAACAGTACACGAAAAGAAAATTACAAAGGAAATTTAACTAACTCTCACTATCTAACACACTACTATCTATTACAGGCTTCTATTTATAGATGAGAGTGATGAGAGGATAAGAGCTTATGTCATTCCTAGCCCTTGATCTCTTTTTCTTTGAATCTTGGCCGTTAGATGCCTTTGGTGATGTGTTCGGACCAATTAGAGGTTGCCACGTGTGCAAAATGATGTGGAAGACTGTTAATACGAGGTGGGGTGAGTGGGGAGAAACGGGAAAGGTGATTTAGGAAGTTGGGTTTGTTTCGGGATTTGGCGGGAAAATTAGTTATAGGTGGTTAGGGGAAAAGTTATACCGCGTATGAGTTTGAAAGTTTAGGGAAATTGCATAACTAGCCCCTCTGTTTCCTTTTTCCAAATGTAGTGTAAAAGTAACTTTGAAATTTCACATATATGGCCCTTGTAGTTTAGTAAATAAGGAATGGTTTTGATTTTGGTAATTTCTTTCACTTCAAAGGGTATAATGGTCATTTCTCTTCAACTTTGACTTGACTTTCTTGACTTTGACCTCTTTTGACTTATTTTGACTTTTTCCTTGTGTCGGGCTGATCCGGCTTTGATATCTTTTCTCATGATCACTTGTCTCTTCATTTCTTGTCGGTTTTTGCCTGTTTTTGCTCTTTTTGACTTTGATATCCTTTCCTGCACATTAAGACACAAAAGCACACATATTTCTATCTTTTGGCATATTTTTGGCTTTTATTGGCGAAATCCTGGGTATTTAATATATACAATTTAACACTTATCAAAATTCCCCAAACTAAAGGATTGCCGTGTCCTCACGCAATTTTATTAAGTGTACACTTTGTAAACTAACAAGTTTCCAAAATGCCCTTGTTTTCACCTTTTATGAATCACCTTTTTAAACATCTTAAGCTTTTTCTTAACATTTTATCTCATGGAAACACATTAATGGCTAATAGGTGTAAAATACACATATCTATTTATACCTAAAATAACCCAATTAAACCCAAAACAGACCAAAAATGGCAAAAATATGCTTGTATTTGTGTTTTGTGTGTGCAGGTACGGATAAGTCAAAAATCACAAGAAAACAGTCAAAAGTGAGCAAACACGGACACGAGAATCAAAAGAGTACAAAGCCGAAGCCCCAAAAGACCAAAGCCTTAGCCAATTTTCATCTACAAGGGCCATTCTTGCAATTTCCAAAAGTTATTTATAACTTGAAAGAATGAAAAAGAAAGACAAGGACCAAAAGTGCAATCCTCCCAAAGTTCAACAGTTTTAACTGTCAAGAAAGGAGCGGGAACCCCTTTTACTATTCATCGTCTCTCCCATTTTCACTGCCATGGTAAAACAAGGGGCAAATCAAAATTAGAGGGTGATTAAGTCAATTCAAGAGGTCTACATCACAAACCCAGGGTCAAATCAGTCTTACTTATCCTAGCTCAAGCTCAATGCCACGTTAGCCATGGAGAAAGCACAAATTAATGTGGGTTTTTGTGCTAAAATACTCACAAAAGAAGCACAAACGTCACATCAAGAGAATGCCACGCTGGCAATCCTCAGGAGTCCACATTTTGATCAAACGGCCACAAAAGGATCTCCAATGATTGATTAAATGAATGGCAGAGATTGAAGAGCAGGGCTAGAGATCCTAGAAGCTTCTTTCAGAACTATAAATAGCCCTCATTCTCACACACATTAGTAGTCTTCTTTTTCTTTTTCATATCTAGGTTTTAGTAGTTGATTTTAGTTTTTATTTTTAGCTTAAATTCGTAATTTTCTTAAATGTAATTTCCTTTTTCAAGTATTGTAATCAGCTTTTTCAATTAATGAAATTCAGTTTTTAGTATTCTAAATCTCGTTTTCTAAGCTCTCATTTTAAGTCATATTGTCTCAATAAGCTAATAAGCTCATATTAAGCTCTTTCAGTCTATAAGCTGGAATAGAGCTGTTTGAATTCAGTATTAACCTTATCTAAACCTTAAATCAGTCTAATCTCATATGGATCTTATTGTATCTAAGCTTTTGGAAGGGGATCTTACCTTGGAAGAGATCCCAAGGACTTTTACTCTAGCTTATTCATAAGCTAGAGAGCTTGTAGCTGCCTTTATTGGTTCCTTTTGTTTAGCTAAAGGATAAAGTAAGTTTCTCTCTTCACTCTTCTCTAAGATTCAGTTTAAATTGCTTAGTTTTAGTTTAATATTGCTTATTTGCTTATTCCTCTTGCTTTTTAGTATTTAAATATCTCTTCTAGTGCTATTTAGTTATGTGTTTTCATCTGTTTTTGCTTAAGTAGTTATAGATCTTTAGTTATCAATTTCTGTCATAAAAACTCATAAAATCCAAAAATATTAGTTTAATTAGTTAAGATCTTAGAATATTGCTTATTCAGTTGTTTAATCATGATTGTTAAGTTTGTTTTAAGCTAGTTTTTATCTGGTATTTAGTATTTGTTCATTAGATTTCTCTTAAAAGCTTTTCTCAAATTCTGTCATAGTTTTTAAGGAGTGTTTGGTTTAGTGCATTCTAAAATTGCACTAGCAGTATTAACATAAGTTAATACTGCTGAACTTTTGCACTACCAGTACTAACTTCCAAGTTAGTACTGTTTTCATAAATTAGTACTGTTAGCTTAAATTTTAAGTTTAAGTTCAAGTAGTATTAAATTTAGTTATAGCTTATTTTAAAATCCGTTTTAGTTTTCATTTTCTATCTTAATTCATAGCTTAAAACCGTTCTTTCAAATCAAATTGCATCAGCAGCACTTTCAGCAAAAGTACTGCTGAACTTTTTACACTAGCAGTATTAACTTCAGTTAGTACTGCTATGTTCTCAGCTTAATTTAGATAAGTAATTTTAGGATTTAGCTTTTCAAATTCAGTAGGATTTAAGTTTTCATATAGCTTAATACAGTTTAAGTCTTAATTTGCAATTTCTAGCTTATTTACTTAGTTTAATTTAGCTGTCAAAAGTCATAAAAACTTGAAAACTCCAAAAACAGTACTTAGAGTCTTTAGGATTTAAATTTGTTAAATTAGCTTATAAGTCTAGATTTTATAGCTTATTTTCTAAAACCAAGGGAAAAGCCCTCCTTTCTGTAACAGCTTAAAGATAAGCTCTTTGAGAGCTTATTTGTGAGTTTCAGCCCAAGTAGCTTTTATTAATTTTGTTTCCCCTAGTTTCCTCTACAACTTTGCTTCTTTGAGTTTTTCATTTTAAGCACTTTTCAAATTTCACCTTAATTCGGGACTTAGTTTGTTGTCGGGGTATAATCTTAGGGTAGGAATTGTAACTTTTCGATTTTAATTAAGTTTCAGTTAGTCCGTCCGTTAGTTCGTTAGTTGCCCCGTTAGATTCTTAGGTTTTTGCACCATTAGTCCTTAGTTAAGTTTTTAATTAAGTTTATTAATTTTGATTAATAATTAGGGTTAGATTTTAATTAGTTTAATTAGTTTTTAATTAAAAGTTAAAAATTAGGGTTTTAATTTCTAGAAACCAAATCATCAATTTGTTCATTCAAATCAGGATCCGGACGTGAAACGTGGTTTCAATTTCACTAGTCATTGGGGAAACGACCCGGGTGATCATACTTACCCGGTTAAACATACGTATATTATATATATTATATTATTTTTGTAAGTCTTAACTTTTTACCTTGGTTAAAGGTGAATAGTTGGAATTTACCTAAGTAGTATTATTACTATATATTTTATAGGTACGTAAGACTGCAATCAGGGATACATGCTATAAATTATGAATACAAGTGTTTTCCAAATTACATGCTATCCTGACATATCATTACAATTGTTGTCTAAGTTATCTATCCTACAAGTCGTTAAATTTGACTTCAAGTCGTTAAATTGACTTTGGATATTAATGTGCTAATATTATAAATCCTACAAGTCATTAAATTGACTTCAAGTCATTAAATTGACTTTGGGATGTTAATATGTTGATATTATGAGCTCTTCAAGTCATTAAATTGACTTTGGATGATAATGTGTTAGTGTCATGAGGTTAGGCAAGGAACATGACCAATCAGATCAATCAGACCAAACAGACCAAACAAGACAATAACGCATTTTGCCTTGAACATAAAAGGAAAGAAAAAGGGTTTTGAAGTTTTGATATTGTAGTTGTGATGGTTGAATAACATGT
Organism: Tanacetum coccineum; assembly: GCA_026074375.1. Classification (NCBI taxonomy): domain Eukaryota; kingdom Viridiplantae; phylum Streptophyta; class Magnoliopsida; order Asterales; family Asteraceae; genus Tanacetum; species Tanacetum coccineum. The sequence continues at coordinate 14,431 of BQNB010090369.1, read as the reverse complement.
GTTGCTAAATAGCTAATTTTCATTAATAGCTAATTTGATATTGTAGTTTTGAAGTTTTGATTTTGTGGGCTTTTCGTGACTTATTTTGAGCTTATATGCTTACGTCACCTATTAAAATCACAAGGGAAGTGATTTTGATTATTTTCGTGATATGGCATATGTTCGTGATCTATTTTTTGGCTTATGGTTTCAACCAAATGCGATGCGTAGCTTATTAGCTTATTTTCAAGCTTAATATATGTATTGTGAAGCTTATGGACTCACGGCCCAATAAGCCCATTTAAGTTGTGGCTTAATATGATGGCTTATTGTGGTCTGGATTATTTTCTACCTATTAGTATGAACTTATGTATATAAAAGGGCCTTGGTTTTGGGCTTGAATCGTATTTTGGACGTATAAATACCATAATGGACCCTTATTGGGCCTTAAAGCCCAATAATCGATATATAGTCGTTTTAAGAGTTTTTGACGAACTTTTGAAAGTGAAATGTATTTACAAAGTGATATTGAACGTTATTTTGGGAGAAACGTTTTAGTAAACGTTAAAGATTGAGATTTTGGAATATTGTCAGAAAAGTGTCGAAAGTTTGAAAAGTGTTTAAAATAAAGGTTGAAAACCTTGGAAAACGTTGTATAAACGTATGAGTCATGTCGAAATTTTGTAAAAGTTTATACTTAGAAAATTTCACTTAAGAACGTAATTTTTTATTTTAAATAATAAAATATTATTTAATTATTTAATTATTTTAATAAAGTCACTAAAAGACAAAAAATATAATTTTCCTCGAAACTTCTCTAATGTGTTTATTATGAGTAAACGTTTCATTTTCAACCAAATTATGATTATTTTTACGGTGACTAAGGTTACCGAATGAACTTATCGAGATATATTTATAATTATTTATTATACATATTTATTTAAATTATTTATCTATTTTCTTTAAATAGTATAAGTATGTACAGTTGAGATATCAGATTGATATGATTGTTGGGATAAGTCGTCAACCATCACACCACTAAACTGTTAAGGGTAATTGTACAACGCATCTAGCCTCTATGCATCAAACGTGAAGACTGTTTTGAAAATGAATGATTAAAATAGGACATTAACTGGACTAAGGTCTGTGGCGAACGATCGTTGCATTTCTTGTTGTGATTGAATTTGATGCTAAAAGCCTTGCTTTAGGTGAGTTTTCTCGTAGCCCCATTTTTCTACTGTTTTTTCCGTTGGGTGGAAAATGAAATTCATATATGTTTTGAATTTTTTGATTGAACTGATGCAAAATGATGGTTTTGATTAATTGGGACAAGAATAAATGCTTATGACTGATACGTGAATATTATGTGTTGTATGATTGTTTGAATCGGAGGGGTACGCCTATCCTAGTATTTGTGTGGTTATTGGAGCGAGCTGGGATACGCCTACTCCTAGTATTGTGAGTTCTTCTCTAATCTAGTGCTCCAGCTGGTAGGCCCTTTAGGTGTGTAAGTGACATATGGTATCGCACCTAAGCGAAGATTGCTAGTCTTTTACTTGATTAGACGGGGATGCTAATTCATGGGTTGTTTGCATATATATTCACTGTCATATTGCACTATTGTCCTCTGTTTTGAAATATTGGCATAACTTTTGGGTTTAAGGTCAAACCTATGAGCTCACCAACATTATTGTTGACATTTTTGAGTATCATTTTCAGGTGAAGTGAAAGAGGAATAAGTTGGTGATATGTGATAGCAGACATAGAAGTATCCCGTGTGGATTTTTCATGTGAAGTCTTGCTTGTTTATTTTATTTTGGTTTAGGATAATTTTAGAGATTTAGTTTAATTTTGGAATTGGACCGCCAGTGTGGGCATTGGTATTGTAGAAAGAATTTATTGACTTGATTGTGATTTGGGACATCACTCGAGGTTGTTTCGAGGTGTATGGTCTTCGAGACACTGAGTATATGCATTGTAGTTTTCTCTATATTGTATCTTGTGTTATGATTGATCATTATGTTGCGCTCCTGAGTTTTCGCCATTGTCGGGGTGTGACACATGGTGATTTGACAACATTAAAATCTAATTGAAAGATATTAGAAGGAACATTCTAATTAATGTTAGAATTAGGAATTCATTCCTAGAATTAATAATGAAGATACTATAGATATACATTGTGATAATCATAGTAAGATCATTATGATCAACAAACCTTGGGTTTGTGTGATATCCAAACATTATTTAAGAAGTGTTTAGAATTTACGGTAGTTAAGCATATTGTTGTTTGTATACACTAGTGCTTGTTCTAATTGAGATAATACTCAATTTTGTAGAAACAAGTTTTATCTTGTATGATAATATTGTTGACTACAATATGCTTGTTTTAAAAGCATAGTTGCATAAATACACTAAAACAATAAGAATGCTTTATAGTTTTTTTTAAACTGTTGAGATGACTATCGTTTTATGTATATCATAAATCTTATGGAATGTAATGTGACTAGAATCATATAAGTTACTTATAAGTGAGTGCACATTTACAAAATAACAATCATCATATTATTCAAATAATTTCACAATTCATGGAATTTTTAAAATAAGTATATTCTCAAAGTTACACAAGATTATAACCTAGTTAATTTCTTTATGGAACCTATGCCTTATCACGAATTATGATTGTTATGGATAAGACATTAGTATTTAACTAGGATCGTCATGCATTGATCTTATTTGATATTTGGATAATGGAACTGTAAGCAGTTGTATTAAACAATGAAATTGACATACATGATATGATTGTTTTTCATTTATACTACTGTGTTCTATATTTGCATGTTTAAATCATTGAATAAATTTATTTATTCTAAACTCTATCCATTGTTGGTTTACAATATAGGAATATTGTTAAGATAAGGCAAATGTGAGTGTTTGGTTGTATTTATGTAAAGATGATTCTGGCAACTTCACATGTTATTCAATGAGGTTGAATAATGGATACCCTACCTATGTTAATCACTTTATGGATCGGCGTCATTGGGTGCATTACACACATGGTGAAAGTTATGTTTATCCTTAGACTTAAGATGCAAGCGGGTTTTGCATGTATGGGTAGCATTTATTGATTTTAGTCTACCACTATGCTGTCACAAGGTAGTCATAAGGACAATTTTCAGAAGTGTTTTGAAGTACATGACGGACACTTGTAGTCAAAATAGTATTTGTTCCTCCACGTCTTTGGGAGTAAGATACTTACTGGGCCCCTCGTTGGGTTGATAAGATATTTTCTTGGCCAAGCCCAAAGTGTAGTTAAGATGATTCTTTTACATTTGGTGATCTGAATCAGTACAAATGCGAGAAACAGAATCATTAAACTATGAAATGACTATTGATCCATATCCATATTTAACATTGTATCTGAAAACAAAGGGATTGGATACTGAGGGGGGGGGGGGGGGGGTGGGGGTTAGGGGGGGGGGGGGGTATACAATTGAAGTTGAGTTGTTTTTCCATATAAATGCATTAATTAGAAGTATTTCTGGGAGCATTGATGATGTTGCTAGACTATTCGTCAATGTTAGTATGTTATATTCTATGATCATGACATTCGCAAGTAGGAGCTGTTGGTTTATGCTCATGTCATATGGATATTTATACGGCTAGGAATACGTGAGCTTACGGGGTCACACACGTTTACACTTAGATATCATTCTATTAGTATATATATAATAATATAAGCGTATATTTATTATATATGTAGTTAATATTTGATTAGTGTATATAATAATATAAGTGTATATTTATTATATATATTAATTCAACGATGAAACACTAACGGTCGTTAATTAGTTCGTTAGAGACAACTAACTAATAAGGCTTTTTACTTATGGGGATTAAGTGTAATTATCCATAAATAATAAAAAAGTCAAAAAGTCAACAACAAGGGGTGTTTTGGCTTAGTCCGGCAGGCCTGGACCTCCAAGGGGGTTGGGTTGGGCTTTTGAGCTATCTTTTCCTCCAAGTTATGTATTTTAGGTAAACCCTAAAATCATCACTATATAAGGAGGACCCTAGAGCTCATAATTCTCATCCTTTTTTCTCTCTTGTAGTCGACACATACAAACTCCCCATTGTAAGGCAGTTTGAGTTTTGACTACTCGTAGAACTCTTGTAGTCGAATGAAATAAACACCCCTTGTGGGAAAGTGTTTGAGCTTCGACTACATCTAGTGTTTCGCTTGATCGTTGGTTGAAGAACTATCATTCGTGTGATATTGTTTGACGTGTAGTGTGGATACATGTAGAGGTTACTTACCTTAGTATCTCGGAGTAGTTTTGGTTCGCATGGTATTACATACATGCGTGTACTCGAAGACACTTATGTTTCGTTACTAGCTTGGTTGCTAGAGGTATGTTTCCTTATTTATGTTTTTTATGTGTTAATTATTTTATGCTATATGATTTACATCCCGCTGCGTAGCTCGTTTAATATTCTAGTAATATTAGGTTATTTAGATAACGATTTCCAACACCACTACCATCACAAACCACTCACCCCTGACACTAGACGACCCATCACAAACATTCAAACCCTTCTTATGAAAAATAAAAGGCGAATTATGCGTAATAATAACTTCAGCTTCCTTAATGGTAGCATTGTCATTTTTCTGTACTTCGACCAAAAACCTTAACAAATGTTTCGCGGACATTAAATCATTAGCGAAATACTGATTAAATAAAAGCTTTAATCCTTTAGGAGGCTCATTTGGTGGGATACGAAACCGACGTCGAAAACAAAAACATACTGCTTTGAAAACATTATTAAGGTTAATGTATGAATGAATGGATCAGAGATATATTTGAATGAATGGAATTCAAGTTTTGGATTAAGGTTTTTGCATACATGTATGGAAAGGTATTTATTATATAAAATTGGAGTAAATGTTTTTATGGTGCACATAACGGCGATTTTTAGAGTTTTCATTAGCAATCGAGGCATATTGTACATTGATGAATATACAAGATTAACGAAAGTACATAAATCAATACATAATATATATCATTGTTCCGTGTTACTACAAAACATAGTACAATTTGATACTTATATATATAATATATATATATATAGAATATCTATATTATATATAAAATATATATATATTTATATATATATAAAAACATCATCTTATGCATGAAGCTATCTGAAGTGAATGCAAGCATGAAAATCGTCTATGTTCAACAACTGAAACAATTAACACGTAGAACATTAGATGAGGTACTTTCAATTATCAGTAAGAACTATGGACAAATGGTTTAGGACAACGTCATATTTAAATCTTGGTTAAGGATTTTGCGACTATCACTTACGCCGATATGTAGACTGCTTTCCATATATTGGGCGGATGTAAAAGTAACAAAACCCCTAGCACACTCTATAGAATATCCCTAGCACCGAGTAAGAAGCCTACAAGTAAGCGAATGTAATTTCTCTCAACAAACGGGTGTTGCTGGCTTCTAACACAGACGCTAGGAATGTTCGATAGAGTCGTATGTTTGCCTCTTGTTAGTTGGACGTTTGGCTCAGGTAAGAGCGTAGTGTGATTGTCTATTACAGTTTCATAACAAAGTGGTAGCCATGCCAAGTGATAGACTGCTCATTCTCATCATAGCCATTTAATGATAGCATATACTTACTGATACACATGTTCAACAATCGTTCATATATCTGTTTAGACGATTCTTTTATACACAACATTGTGGTTGAAAATGACATGTCTATGGCAACTGTATACGAAATAGGTAGCCAAGCCTAGTCATAGAATGCTCATTCTAATCAGTAGCATTCAATGGCAACACGTAGTTAGCGCTGAACATATCCAACAGTGTCCCTGATGCGTATTTTTATTTAAAATATTTTTATACCAAGTTTTAAATTTATAAAACTCGATCTACTTGACAACGTACTAACGGGCAGAGAACCTGATCGTGAGTAGTACAAAAGTGGTAAATCTAAGGTTGTCACAAGAGCTAAGTGTTATTAGTTTTAATTTGAAATGTCACGTTTTGAAAATGGTTTTAAGTTGTTTATGAAAACTACAGGAAAATAAAAATATGCGGAAATTTAAATTGATAGAATATATCAGGGAGAAAGCGTGCTAGCTAATCATTTCATTACTACCGTTATAACTACGTTTTCCTGTGCAATGTTAAACTATGGTTTCATTAGTGGTTTCTAAAGTCGACAGACCTGAATAGATATCTTTAGTCTGCCCTATGCTTCCTGCTATCCCAAATCCACTAAATCTTCTCAAAGGTAGGGCAACCAGGTTAAAGTGATTGATCCCAACTATCCATTGAACTAATCTAATAACCTATGCAGATTATTAACCCCCTCTATTATGTGCTTTTTAAATACATTAGGTGATAAAGGCGGTAACTTGGTTAATTCCTACACTAGGGATAGGTTGCCAATCCTACCCTAGTACCCTGCTAATCATATGTTCAATTGGTAGTCTACTTATAGGACTAACATGATCTAAACCACCCACAATATTACCAAAACCCAAGGTTACACGATAGTCAAAGGTATATCCAACAAAACCATAATCTAACAGGAAACAAACATTATAACAGTAGTAAATTCATAACTAGGCCAACACTTAAAGTGCTTAGCCGCTCATGGCAACAACACAATAAGAAATAACAAAGATAATCATTACTGAAAAACTCATAATTCATACAGAAGTCGTTATGAATGATTAAATACTAAAAGTAATAAAAGCGTGATCTCTGATGTGGTGTTATTTTATACACTTTTTTGAGGTCATTTAACCCCCTAAATCATGCAAATATGCCTCGATTATATGCTTAATCATTTGTTTTGTATTTTTAGCACTTGGATGTCATTTGGAGGAAATACACGTGACTTGGGCTCATTTAGAGAAGAAACGGACAAGATTACGAACCTACACCAAATCTCTTGAAGAATCATATTCATAGAGCGTGGAGACAGCGTCGCAGGTATAAAGCGACGCCGTCGTGATCTATCAAGTGACGGCGTCAGGAATCTGGCGACAGTGTCAGGACTCTAGAATCATCTGCGTGGCGACGGCGTCAGGGATATAAAGCGACAACGATTTCTCTATAAATACAAAACCGATTTTAGGATTTTAAGTGTGTAGCTTTGTATAAACCTAGGGAGACGAACCCTAGTCATTCTAGCAGCTTTTTAGGTCGTTTTTAGGGCCTCAAAACCCTATTGTAACTACCTTGAATCCATGTTTTAATCAAGTAAGATTGTTTATCTTTAATCATTCAATATGTCTATATGTTGTTTGATTGATCTATGCTCTTGCTTTCTTTATAACATGCGAGGCTAAACCCTCCTTTGTATTTACTTATGATTGCATGAAACTTAGGTTGTAGATCATTGAGTTGCTTCTTGTTGATAAATGTCGTTGTTAAGGCTTAGAAAACTACCATAAGATAAATAATTGGCATAGACGTCTAGGGAAACACGAGTGTGTAGAAAGGATACCATCAGTAACAGTTTTCATACTACCTTACCCCTTATTGGTTGATACCTCTTAAGATATTTCACATTCATTTAATATACTCTAGGGCCTTGTAATATTCTTCCATAACCAACCTATAATTTGATATGCTTAATGGCATATTAAATAGACAGCAATGTTCAGTGTAATCCGTTCATGACCTAGGAAATACTTACACAGATCATCACAAGTATGACAAAGCAACGGATCTAGGAGAAGCAACTTGAGGAGCAGTGCATGATTAGGTAAATATATTTGTTTATCATAAAGTTATCACCAGTAGTTTAGATATTAATTAGTTAAGTTATTAGATCATCAAACCAACCTCTCAAAACCATAAGTTTACTTGCTTTCTATAAAAAAAATAAAAATACAAAAAGAATCTTTTCTCAACCCCTAGAATTATGTTAGACCGTGATCAAGCCTTCCCAACTTATTTCCCTAGAGAACGATAACAACCCCCGAGTCTTGCATATACTACACTGCAACGATTAGGTACACTGCCTAGGGGATTGTAAAGCTTCCTGTTGAAGTCCTTTACGACTCCGCACATCAAGTTTTTGGCGCCGCTGCCGGAGAATAGTTAGGTTTCGATCATAGTTTAACTTAGTTTTACTCGCTTGAATCCTTTCAAGTGAGATTTTAATTCCAGTATATTAGTTTTTTCGTAGTCTATCTTTTCTTTGTTTGTTTGTTTGTAATTTTCATTGACTATTTCATCCTTCATTATGGAGAATGCGAATCCACCACCAACCAATAACCGCCCTGTCCTACCAGTCGTGCTGCGCGTAAGAATTGACCAAGAGCTCCATGAGCTACAGGTAATTTCGGCCTTTGTTGACTCTCGCTTAGAGAGTATTGAACGATTTCTCAACAACTTCGCCCATCAACCTAATGAGACTAATATGAATGACCTTGAGTCCGATGACGAATCGGTAGTGATGTAGACTAAAAAACAAGATAACAAATTGGATCTGTTGATTCTACGAATACCAGAAACAATTCTTCCAACAATCTTTGATTCGATTGAATATCGATTATTAAGGTAAAATTTCTTGGCAAACAGCGACCAATGGTTTATTTTTATTAAAACTGGTAACTCCCTTTGATTTTGCCTTGGTCATCTTCCTGACTGTTCATCAGAAGATGAATCGTCATCCTCCCCAAATGGGTTTTCTGACTGTTCGTCATCAGTACCCCGAACGTTACGATTACCACGCTTGTTCATCAACTGATCCATCCGGTCAGAAAATTGATCAACGAATTGATCAAATCGCTCCTCCATTCTTGCCATAACACGATCTTCCAATTATTGTTCATGTATCTCATTAAGAGTCCTGTTTTTCCTTGGAGGCATCTTAATCAAGAACTTCAGCTCTGATACCAACTGATGTAGACTGAAAAACAAGATAACAAATTGGATTTGTTGATTCTACGAATACTAGAAACAATTCTTCCAACAATCATTGATTCGATTGAATACTGATTATTAGGGTAAAATTTCTTGGCAAACAGCAGCCAATGGTTTATTTTTATTAAAACTGATAACTGTCTGGCTAGGGTTACAGCAGATTGTTTTGATAGGCTCATAAAAGTGAAACGGGCCTAAAAAGACAAATGGCCCATGAGCTAGAACAAAAACAAGTCCAAAAAAAATAAAAAAAACGATAGTTGGAAGATTATTTCTGGTATTCATTGGAATCAACATATTTAATTTATGTTATCTCATTCTTTTCACTACATCAGGTTGGTATCTCTTCTTTTTTTATTACGTCAATTCGTGTGTTATCTCGTTATTCACTACATCAGGTAGATACACCCCTCGTTTCTCCCTTTCCTCAGTCAGACAAAGACTCGGATGATGATGAAGTTCTTAATGATTTAAGTGAGTATGAGATGCAGTAACACTACACTGAGAAAGAATAATTAATAGTGTTGACGGGGATGACCTAGCATTCCAATGCATGATAGGCTTTAGGAAGTTTACTGCCTATCTCGACCCTTTTCTACCAATGAATATTATCTCGCGCAAAGCCTGTAATAAAATAATAGTAGAAGAACTATAGGGGACGGGAAAGAACCTAGTTGCCATTGTTAGGGATGTTTACGTGTTTGTTGGGAGTTTTACCTATATCACAGATTATGTGGTGTTAGAGGACATAAGAGAGTTTATCATGAGCGACATGACAGAAGTCGTGATGGGCAAACCCTATAGGAAAATCACTAAGCTCAAATATAACGTTGCTAAGGGATTGGTCTCGTTCACTAAGATCTTTAACACGTACTTATTTAGGATGCCTCACACAATGCCTAGGCTCAGGGTGGAGTAAGGTTCCACCACTGTTAGAACTTAGCCAACATGATTTGATGAGCGGACTTAGGCATCCTTATGAAAAGAATAAATTTATGTACAAGAACTGCTTAAACCTAGGTCTTGTGTACCAAGTTAATGAAAGTATGAAGGAATGGCTCATTCGTGGACACATGAGCATTCATGAAACAACGTAAGGACGTGTGACTTCGAGTCTAGCTATAAGACTCATAAGTAAAGAAAAGCGCTTCTTGGGAGGTAACCCAATGTTTATTTTTATCGCATATTAGGAGTATCATGTGTTTTAATTCTTAAATGTTTGTTTTATTATGTTTGAATGAACTTTGTAATCATGCTTTGTTTGTTTGTAACTTCATCTTATTTGCAATCAAAGGTATTTTGTAACAAAATAAGTGTAGGGGAAAACACTCAAAGATATGCTTCGAGCCTATGTAATAGATTTTGGAAAAGGATGGGAAAAACATTTACCATTGGTAGAACTTTCCTACAATAACAGTTACAAGGCAGCACCATTCGAGGCACTTTATGGTTGAAAGTGCAAATCACCTATCTGCTAGGCCGAAGTTAGAGATGTTCAACTTACAGGACCAGAGATAATCCATGAAACCACCGAGAAAATAGTGAAAATCCGACAATGCTTGCAAGCTGCAAGAGATCGACAAAGAAGTTACGCCAATATAAGACGAAAGCCTTTAGAATTTCAAGTTGGAGATCGTGTTATGTTGAAAGTGTCACCTCGTAAAGGTATCATCTGATTTAGAAAAAGAGGAAATCTTAACCCTCGATACATTGGACCATTCAAAATACTTGAACGGATTGGCCCAGTGGCATACAAACTAGAGCTTCCTGAAGAGCTCAGTAATGTCCACAATACTTTCCACGTTTCTAGTCTAAAGAAATGCTTATCTGACGAATCTCTCGTCATTCCAATGAAAGAACTTCTGCTCGATGACAAACTCAACTTTGTAGAAGAACCAGTGGAGATTATAGATCGAGAAGTCAAGCAATTGAAAAAAAGTCGTATTCCTATAGTTAAAGTATGATGGAACTCTAAAAGAGGACCAGAATTTGCGTGGGAACGCGAAGATCAAATTCGTACCAAGTATCCACATCTGTTTTCAAACACCAACTGGCAGTCTAAACTAAAATCTCGGACGAGATTTCTTTAAAGGGAGTGGGGGGGGGGGGGAAGACAATAACAACCTGCAATTTTCATCATGTAATTATCCAACTAATTAAATTATATGCACTATATATACCAACTATTTAAAATTAGATGCACTGTATATCCATCTATTATATAGATACCACTTTTTACAGGGAAATTTTTGCTTATTTCCATTAAGCAACGTAACTTGCATCTCCTAAAGTAAAACAGCTCACGCAAACATCAACCAAAGCCATCTATAACTTGTTTAAATTTTCAAGTAAAACCACCTAATAAACAAGATATATCTTAATATCATTTTTTACCAAGTACATTATCAATTTAACGTACTATTTACAACGTTATTTCAAAACAAGCATTAAACGTTAACGTTTATATCAAAACTCTAATTATATGTAATGTATACATATAAAATGAATGTATAAGTATTCAAAGCATGTGTACAAGTGTACAATGCACAATATTTGAATCATATTTTCCCTACAAGTCAATGTACAACTCATTTAAGCTCAATGTACCAGTCAATGATACAAGAGAACCAAACTAGGTCATTTAACCTCCTAAATCACTTTAGTTTTGTACCACCTCTTTAACACAAAGTACAAATACTTAATGCATGACTTCTAAACCCTAATTCATTCTAAACCTTAATCTCAAACCCTAAACCCTAAAAGAAACCTTAAAACCCTAATTTCATTTTAAACCTAAAACTAAACCCTAAACCTTAATCCTAAACCATAAACCTTAATCCTAAACCCTAAACCTTAATCCTAACACTAATCCTAAACTTTAAACTATCCTAAACCTTAACCCTAACTCAAATTAAAACCCTAAATCCTAAGCCGAAACCCTAATCTAACCCGTCACCCTTTTTGATTCATTTTTACCCATTTTAAGCAACCAAGCACCTCAAGCAACTCCCTTGCTTCACCATGACATCACCTAGCAGCCACCCTAACACCTTACAAGAACCTTCATGTACTCGAGGTATGTAATAATAAATATGATTTATTATTCAAATATGTTCCGAAAATTTTACCAGTTACGCGGTAATCATTTTTATGTGACGATAAATGATCAAAAGTCAAAAAGTCAAGTCGGACCCGAAAAATCCAAGGGTAAAATAGTCATTTCAATTTTCGAAAATTGCTAGTTGTTACAAAAGACAAAAGCAAATGCTAATGCATTTGAAAAAGCACATAAAGAATAAATGTTTGATGATTTACAGTATGTTCAATCACTTGAAAAGGAGGTTGACGAACTTGAATTTGAAAAGGCAGAATTTTCAAACGAATATGATATACTCTTGCAAGAATGTGTTTCGAAAGATATCATGCATTTTATTCTTCGTGCTTTAGCTAATATTTATGAACAAACTGAATTGCAATGTTTGTATCTTAAGAAAATAGAAGAATGTGAATGTCTTGCAAGTGAGCTTTCTAAAAGAAATGAAAATGTCGAATACAAATCGTTTAATGAATTGTTAAAGAAGTTTGCTGAACTCGAAAAATATTTCATTTCTCTCGAAATGACTTTGCAACACAAAACGAAGTTTTTCAAAATAACAGACCATGCAAAAATCAGAATGCTCCTGAATTTCTTGAATTTTTTGAGATAAACGAATTGAAAGCTCAGCTTTAAGACAACAACATTGTAATAAGTGACCTAAAAGCTCAATTAAAAGATAAGACCATCGCAAACGCTAAAATGCGTCAAAGTTGGAACAAGATGAAAGGTAAGGGTGTGGATACTAATTTTGGAAAACCATCAATCTTGGGGAAACTGCCTTTGCAACCAATCAAAAATCAACCAGTTGTAAGACAACCGACTGCATTTAAATCTTAATGATTTTCATCTTTAAAACTCGGTTTTCCTCCTAAGTTGTTGCGAAAGATGATTTCACAAAACTAGTCACTCCATATTCTTGGCCTCAAGTAAGACAATCTGCTTTTGTAAAACCTCATCATATGAATGCACCTGGCCCTTCTAGGAATAGCTCATAGCGTGCGTCATTTCAGTCACCAAAGGAATCTGTAGGCCAAATGACATGGTTCATAAATACTACCCAAATGAAGCTAAAAAGGCACAAGTTTAGAAAGACAAAGCTTTAAATACCAAACCTAGTGTGCAACAGTCTGCTAGATTACCAAACACTGCCAATGGTAGCAAACCAAAACCTAGGTACTAGTATCAACAATCTAGTAATTAGCCACCATCAATGAGTAGTCGTGTATTGAATAAAGCTGTTAACATAGTAGAACCACCTAGGAACTCTAAGCCTTTCTTGAATTCCAAAAACTTGGCATGTCCTACGTGCAAAAAGTGCATTTACAGTGCAAATCACGATGTGAGCATCTTCAAATACATCTCTAAGGTAAATGCTCGTGCCTCTGCACAGAAAAAGGATGCACAATCCAATAAGACAACACAAAGATACATACCCTGTAACACCCCTAAAATATCAACAACGCAACAGATATACCACTTGAGGTGCTACTTCATAGTTCATACACACAAGTTACAGAAAACGACCTCAAAAGAGACGTTTAATAAAATGTCACATTCGATTTAAATAAATCAGAGTAAATTCAGGTCCCAATAATTTCCTTTTTAACAAAAGTTACAAGAGTTTAAACATGACTCATTTGTATATTTAAAGAAAAATGATTATCGAATGTGAAGAAAAACCAAGCCTTTAAAGTTTTAATATCCGCGAATCCAAATGCTCCCAATGCTCAGCTAATAAGATATAATCTGAGAAAATACATGCAAAAACGTCAACAATAATGTTGGTGAATTCATAGGTTTAAGTAAAAGCGGTATTGAAATTACTTAAATAATGTTTCAGTAAGAAAAGTAGCGTTACAATATTTATAAGTATTCTTTCTGAAATTCAAGTAGTGATTTAATAAATCAGGTAATGTTCAGAAGTGGACCATAAGAATTAAGTAATGTAGACGAGAGAAACAAATTCACCAAGTCTAAATGAAATATATATTATTGCACTAAGCTCATGAACCCGAAACCTTAACAAGTTTGTGCCCCAAATGTATAGGATGCTTGCCCACATCCTAAAAGTACTCCCAATGTTAAATGCACCATGATCAACTTGTGACCCCAAAGAAAGGTGGGGATTGTCAGTCCCGATAGATCTACCCATAACATTCGCGCTTACTATAATAGAAATTAACGGTTCATGATAAGTAGGGACTTAATGGCAATAAGGCAACTTATGCAATAATATTCAGGCATTAATCTAGATAGCATACAATTGAATAACACTTGTGTCCAATGTAAAACAAGTAATGTGTTCAAAACTCTCAGTTTTCATATATAAGAATTCAGTGATCTCAAATCATGTAGTAAGCAAATCAAGCTTTAGTAAATTCATGAGTAAACA
>BQNB010090368.1:2544-24470 GCA_026074375.1 Tanacetum coccineum | reverse complement strand
CGCTTCCGGATTCATTGATTTCGCGGATTTTGTTCCTTGAAATATATTTAGATATGCTTACATTTATTGGTATATATTAAGGGGTGAGATCGAGCGAGTCATCGGCCACTTCCTGAATCGATTCTAAGGCTTTAACAGCAGTCAATCCCGAGATTAGACCATGAGAATCCAAGAATTGACGAGCATAAAATCCTAGACCATTGTAAAAAGTGTTTACCTGTTGATAATCATTCAAATCATGAAATGTGCATTTATAGAGTAGGTCATTAAATCTTTCCCAAGTCTGGTACAAGGATTCACCTTCTTCTTGTTTGAAGTTGTGAATCTCTCCTAATTTCTTAAAGGTAACGGAAGGTGGGCAGAATCTTCGGATGAAGACTTGTTTTAATTCATCCCAGGTTTTTATTATTTCTGATGGCGTTCTTCCCAGCCATCGTTTGGCTACTCCGGCAAGTGTCAGGGGAAAACTCCGCAACATCATGTCATCTCCTAAAATTCTTGGCGTGTTGAATAAACTGGCGATTTCTAAAACTTTCTATATATGTTCCATTGCATCTTTAGTTCTATTTCCAAAGAAGGTGTTATCTCGTAATTCTCTTAAAAGTTGACTCTTGATTTCAAATGCGACCTTCTCTCCAATCTCAGGTATTTTTATCCCTCCTCTAACATCATTGCGATTAAGCGTCAGATATTATTCCAACGTAAGCATTTCGATGTCGATTTCGCCTACTTCTTTTGATTCTGATTCTGATGATTCGGATTCATAGAAGGAATGAATGTTATGGACCGAAATGGGTGTAATATCTCTCTTGCTCTGAAATTGCCTTTCAAAATTAGCGAAAGGAGTGAACACCTTGGTGTTGCTACTCTTATTCATGATTGGGAAAGAAAGTAAGAAGAGGGTCAAATTAAAGCTAATTTTCAGCTCCCTGGCAGCGACGCCAAAAAATTGATGCGTAAATTGTTTTAAATATTAATTTTACAAGTTTTAAATTTATAGAACTCGTCTACCGATATCTACACACACTAACGGGCATAGAAGCCGGTCGTATGTAGTGTAGTAGTTGGTAAATCTGAGGTCATCCCAAGAGCTAAGTTGTATTAGTTTTAATTTGATTAGTGTCACGGGTTTAAAAATGGTTTTGAATTGTTTTGAAGTTTTAACAAGAAAATAAATGCTGAAAAGTAAATAGATAGAAGTGATTAGGGAGAAAGACATGCTAACCTAGTTATTTCATTACTATTGTTATGATGTGTATTTCCTGTGTAATGTCTAAGTATTATTTTATTAGTGGTTCTAATATCAACAGACTCGAATTAGCATTTGAGGTCTGCCCTATACTTCCTGCGATCCCGAATCCCCTGCAAGTTACAAAGGTAGGGCATCCAAGTTGCAGTGATTAAACCCCAACTATCCTAAAGACCTGTCTATAACCTAGATAGATTATAAACCCTCTCTGAAAGAGTTCATGCGCTTTTTAAGTGTCTAATGTGATAGAGGCGGTAATTTGGTTAATTCCTACACTAGGGATAGATTCCAACCTACCCTAATACCCTGTTAACCCCATGTTCAACTAGTCCGCCTAATAACAGAACTAACATGATCTAAACCACCCTCAATACTACCAAAACTCAAGGATCAATGACAGACTTAAAGGATATCTAATAAAGCGATAATTAAAATGAAAACATTCAACATAATCAATAGACATTATTAACTAATGCCATCACAGAAGTGCCTTAGCTGGCTCATGGTAACAACACAACAAGAATACATGAAAGGAATCATGGATTGAATCAACATTAGTCTTACAGTATGCGTTTATGAATGATTAAATACAAAATTAAGTGTAGTAACTTCTCCCTTGGACTTCTGCTGGAATTCTTCGGGTTATGGAAGCTTGGTTCGTCCCTTGATACTGTGGTGGAAGGGTTGATGCTGAATGTGACGAATGAGGGCTCTATTTATAAGTATCGATTCTGTTACGGCGTAACCATTATGTATGTGTACTTGTAACCATCTGATGTGTACTTCTATGATTCAGGCTAAATTGTGTTACGGTGCAATAACTCTAACATAGAAGTTACGCGTAACAATGACTAGTTATATTCACCCTTTCAAAAACGATGTTGGATATGGCGTAAACACCTGCGGGTTGGTTTACGCCGTAACTGGACCTTTGATTCTCTTTTGCTCGTTTTCCACGTCCAAATCCCGTGTCTCTTGCTCCAATGCTTGTGTTCTTCCTGTAAACTAAATATAAAGTGATTAAGTAGCATTTCCAGGCATTTATACAATAATTACAAGCATTTGATAAAGGAATTTGATACTAACTAGTATTAACTATTTTTTTTTTTTGGGGGAAAAATGTTATCATTACTCTTTCCAGCTTTTCCTTGGTGAATGCAGTCTCATGACTGCTTCTACCTTTTTTGGACATGCTTTTATTCCATTTATGTTTACAACGTAACCCAGGAACATCACTTCTTCTGCTCCGAAGGTGCATTTCTTAGGATTTAGTTTCATGTTGCTTTTCCTTAGGGTTTGAAAGGTTTCTTCAATGTCTGTAAGGATTTTTGGTTCCGTGTGGCTCTTTATCACTAAGTCGTCGATGTAGACTTCCACGTTTCTACCAATTTTTTATCGAAGGATTTGTCCATAAGCTGTTGGTAGGTTGCTCTGGCATTTTTAAGGCCAAATGACATTTTTGTGTAACAGTACACCCCTTGGCTCACGTGGAATGCCGTCTTCTCTTCATCTTCCTCTGCCATATTTATCTAATGATACCCTTTGTAAGCGTTTAGGAAGAATTTGAAAGGGTATTCGTAGAGGGATTCATTTTCTAATCGATTTCTAAGAGAGGGTAGCAATCTTTAGGACATGACTTGTTCAGGTCTGTGAAGTCGACGACCATCCTTCAACTGTTATCGTGCTTTTTTACCATCACCGGGTTTGAGAGCCAGTAATGTACTTCTCTTATAATCTGCGCTTCCACCAGCTTGACAACTTCCTCTTGGATAGCCTTGTTCCGGTCCGGTGACTGGCCTCTTCTTTTTTGCCTTATTGGCGGACATCCTTCGTGGATGTTCAGACGGTGTTCCGTGGTATGTGCTTAATTACACATACCTTTTACCTTTAAAAACGAGCTAAAATAACCAAAATCGGACTTAAAATGCCAAATATATGCTTGTTTTGCTAATTGTATTGTGCAGGAACGGATAACTAAGAAAAGGACGAAAAACAAAGCCAAAACGACAAAACCGGACTCGGAATGGAAAAGACTGTGAAAGACAAAGCCAAATCGAAGCCGAAAAGTCAACTGGTCAAAGTCAAAGTCAACCCAAGTCAACCCCGAGGCCAAAAGTCAAAGAAATATAAGTTTAGGGACTGAAATTGTAAATCCCTAAACTTGTATTTTAAAAGAGAAAAGAGAAAAATGAAGACAAGGGCTTAAACTGCCAATTCGGCAAAGCTATACCACAAGGGCCAAAGCTGCCAACCTTCCTAACTTGTACACCAAAGGACGAGTGGTGCAAAAGGTGTTATAACCTTTGGGGACTATTTCTGCCAAGTCCCCAAAAGTTATAACACCACAAGGACCATGGGTGCAATCCAACATAACACTTTGAGGGACCAACTTTGCCATTTCCTAAAACCTTTGCCCTGTTATCCCTCAAACAACTTTTCCCGCTCGTTTTTTCCCCCCAAAAACAACTCACGGGATTACAAGCCCATTTTTACCCTGCGTTTCTTCTCCACCACCATGGGTACTCACCTCCCCCCTCCTCCACTAACTTTCCCAGCTGTGAGATTGCCAAGTTGGCAATCCCACGTCTCCCAAAGCTTATTTCGACGACCAAGATTGATTTTTGAAGAATTGAAGGGCTAGGATTTGTTTGCTTTCCCCCTCTCACACAACTAACACAAGGACTCAGTATAAAAGAGGAAGAAGACAGAAGAAAAGTAGTTAGTTAGTTTTATTTTTCAGTTTTGTAATTTTTCCTTAATTTTCAAGCATTTTCCTTTAAGTTTTTAAAATTCAGCTTTAATACTTGTACCTTGGTTATTTCAGCTTGTACTCCATCATTTTGAGTAATAACATTCAGTTTCTAAGCTTCTTGTGTTCTTTGATTTCAATTTGAAGCTGTTTTCATTCAATAAGCTTTCAATAAGCTCTTTAGAGCTTATTCTTGTTCTTAAGCTCAAATTTAGTTAAAATTCTGTTTTAGTGATTCATTTACTCATTTCCTACAACTTACATCAAAGTATGATAACTTGAGTTCCTTTTATTCACTTTGGAGGTTCAAGAAGTAAATAAGCTAAGAACAGCTTATTGAGCTTATGGCTCTTTGGTTTAGAGGCTAGGAAGCCATTAGGATTACATTTGTAAGCCACTCACTCAGATAGAGTGGCTAGGTTCAGAGTCTACATTCACAGGTTCAAAGTCATTTTTTTTAGCATTCATAGCTTAATTCAAATTGCTTATTCTTTTGAAATCTCATGTTTAATCCTGTTTCATTTTTCTTAATTAGTTTATAGATGTATTAGTTTTATGTTTGAAATCAAGTTAGGTTTCATTTTTAAAATTCTGTCAAAGTAGAATAAGCTAGTAGAGAAAGTGCTTATTTCCTATTAATAAGCTAGGATTTTTAGAGCTCACTTAGCTTAAGTAGGTTAATCTTAGTGAAAGTAGATAAAAGGAATTAGCTATTTTAGTTTTAAATCAGTTTTCAAGTTTACTTTAGTTTTGACAGTCACTATAAAGTAGTGTTTGGTACAATCCTATTTTGACTCTTAAAGTCAACAGTAGTTTGTCAAAATGTATCAGTCAGTTGAGTTAGGTCATGTTATTGAATTCTTCTAAAAGTTTTTTAGAAGTTAGTATAGGAGGATTAACAAAGTTTTTATGGGCTTAATTCTACCTACTTAGCACCAGGGGAGTTTTTTAAGAGTTAAGAGTTTAGAGTTCTTAGATTAAGAGCTGTCTAACGCATTTAGTGACCAATTCAGGAGAACAATAGGTTTAGATACAAGTGGTTTAATGAGTATTAGTTTTTAGGTTAAGAGCTTAGCCTGCATTTACCATGTTGGTCAATTGCACCAGCAACAACAGTATTAACTGTTGTTGCTACTCAATTTTCTAATTGTCTTTGAGCATTCATAAGTAGATACTAGAATTCAGAATTAAGCATATTTCTAGAATTCCATTAGCTTATAACTTTTCATCATTTAGTTTTCAATATTCAGCTTTTAGATTAGCTTATTTTTCCCCACAAAAGTAGTATAGCAGCTTTTTAGATTTGTAGCTTAATTTCTTGTGATTCTCATTTCTAGTTGTAAAAGTTAAAATCCTTTTATCTAGATTAGCTTAATATCCATAGCATAGCTTATTTCTAAAGTTTCAGCTTTTTAGGATAAGAAATAAGCAATTTTAGCTTATTAAGAAAAGCTTATAACAGTTTTAAGAAAAACTAGCACTTTTTCATTTCAATTTTCTTGCTAAATTTGTTAATACTTAGTTAATTTTTGTTTAGATACCTTTAGTACACATCTTATTCTACAAATAGCTTCTTTTGTTTTTCATTTTCCGTCAAGAAATAAGCTGAAATAAGCTAAAAACTAGATTAGTTGTTTTCACGTAGTTTCTGTGAACAGTAGCAAAAAGCTAGATTTTTAGCTTATTCTGTGGACAAAAGTCAAAAGTGTCTTTGTTAATGTTGTTTATAATAAGCTGTTCTTTAACTTTCATGTTTTAAGTTTTTGCTGAAAATCATTTTCCAATAAGCCAAAAATAAGCTAGAAGCGTAGGGTCTGTTTTGTACTTTTTCCATAGTTCAAGGTTAATCGTTTTCATTGTAGTGTAAATTCTCCATAGTTTACCCGCCTACCCTTTAGTTTCGTTTCTTACACTTTCTACCCTAGACTTTTAGGAAAAATAAAAAAGGGGGAAAGACAAGAGGTCCGGGTGAGCAAGACTCGAACCCGTGACCTCTCGATACAAACCCCCTTTTATAACATCACTTACCACTGCGCCCTTGGGTCTTTTTCGTTAAAGACTCAAGGGCTTACATATTTAAGGGTGTTTTCGGCTGTTAAGCTAATAAGCTGTGTAAGCTTATTTTCGGCTTATTTATAAGCCGAATTTTGTGTTTCTTATTTTTCGTAGGATCTTTATAGTATAAAGTATTTTGAAAGTTCAGATTTTACGTAGTCATTTAAATATTTTTTTATAATTGTAATTTCGTTAAAATTATTTAATTCAAAAAACAATACAAAAATTGTCAAAAAATATTTTGCTTTTTAGAAAATTTTATTTGTCATATAGTTTTGTAGAAAAAAATTACAAAAATTTTCGTAAGGGTCATTTTTACAACTTTCCATTTTAAAGAAACGGATCCGGGTGCGGGGATTTTGTCTGACCTTCGTTTTTGATCAAACGAACTCCGTTTTTTCGTCTAGTCTATTTCATTCTTCGTTATTTTGTTCCCAAGAGTAGTTTAGAATTGAAAATTTCTTCGTAGGTTATTTTAAAGATTTTAGGTTATTCCCCCTTTGTTCGGGATCGTGCTTCCGTTTTTCAGCGTTAATTTCGTAATTTTTTAGGTTTTCTTAAACGTTTTTTGTTTGTTATTGTTTAATTTTGAACTTTTCCACTCTTTCAATTCATTCTCTCCTCTAACATCGAATCTTCGATTGTATCAATTTTCTCTCTCATTCAGCCTCGTTGGGATAAACGACCCGGGAACCTCTATACTACTTCTCGGTATCATTGATCTTGTTGATTTTTAGACTTATATATTTTATATTTTATTATATATTAT
The DNA here is from genome assembly GCA_026074375.1 of Tanacetum coccineum. Classification (NCBI taxonomy): domain Eukaryota; kingdom Viridiplantae; phylum Streptophyta; class Magnoliopsida; order Asterales; family Asteraceae; genus Tanacetum; species Tanacetum coccineum. The sequence continues at coordinate 17,648 of BQNB010090368.1, read as the reverse complement.
ATATATACAGTGTAAATCTCACCAATCAATTTTTGGCGCCGCTGCCGGGGAGGCTGTGAAAACGATTTTCGTTACGTTTGACATTTTGTGTTTGAATCTGTGAATATTTTCTTTTATAAAAAACATAAAAAAGTACCAAAATATTTTTCATTTCTTTATTAAGTATAATATCAATAAAAAACCAAAGTAAAAACCAAAATACATAAAAACAGTGTCCATAAAAAAAAAAAATTTCACAATTGGGTAAATCCCAAAAATATAATATTCCTCAACTGAGTATTATCATAATAAATTCTCGGTGAACTAGGTTGGTTCCCCACGTCGAACAAAAGATTTAAAAACTTTGCCTTTTGTGTCACTTGCGAGGTACGGTTCACCTTTGAAAGTTAAACAAACTATAAGAGGGGTATAAGGAGGGTCGTTCCAACGAACTACGACCCTAAAAGGAGAAATAAGCTTCTGCGCTCTGTCCCTCTCCTCCGCTCCTTGTGAGTTTTTCCATCGAAGAGCTACCGTGAAGCTTGCGTGATTATCGAGAGTTTTAATTTGTCTATATCATTTTGACCATAAAATAAATTGGTAATTAAAGGGAAACCAAAAATAATCTTCTTTTCTTCTTATCATTTAATTCTTCTCTTATCCATCTCATGTTTAATTCTAATGACGACATTCCGATATCGTTTTGAAATCCAATTTACGCGATTAAAGAATCTCGTCTTGTGGAAGTTGTGTACACTTCAAACAGTGGATTTTCGAAAGGGAGTTTTGAAGACAAGATTTCTTGTTTCCTAAACCCCCGAAATAGTGTAAGGTGTTCAAGGTGTGGGAACTCCGGTTATGGTCCATATTGTCAAGGATGAGCTCTTTTACGAAAGAATTTCTGGAAATGTTTGGTTTAACAAATACTGTGTGGAAAATGGAATTTTTCAAAGACTTCCAAGACACTTACCGAGTCATCCGACGACAATACCAAACGTTTGTTTAATGCTCCCTCGAGAGCCAATCGATGACAATCAGGATCCCGGTTAAAATTCACTCACCAAGTCCCACCACACATTGGACCATTGTTGTCACGAGTGCGGGTGATTCGTTAGATGAATACTTTTGTCGACAATGCACTGTAAGTCTTGTTGGAAAGGGTGCTCATTACGGTTATAATTGTCCGTCCGAGAATTCCGATAAACACTAATCCGGAAACCAGCAAACATCATACCATTGATGAGGCCCCTACAAAACATGCAAAATTTGCAACAACAATGTTCTGTTTCGTACATGCCAAAAATGGGTTTAGCAATGAAAACGATGGCGTTTTTTTTTATTGTTAAAGTTGGAATGGAACAACCAATCAATGTTTCAACTCCGTACTCTTCCAACGATTCTCCAAGTGTTGCAAACTATCCTCTACAACCACATTACGTACCATACTCTCGTGAGTTATGTGGGAACGATTCTCATTACGGTTACGATTGTCCACCTCATGATCCCTTTTGTCTACAATCAGGACCATGTATCAATCAACATTTTGATTATTTCCACAAACTTCACGCGAGTTTCCACAACAAAATCTTTGTTGGAAAATTACGGGGGTCCTCATGAAACCTTCCAATGTCAACCAATGAATGAAGACTATTTATCAAGAGCAAAATTCCTTGCTAGTATTATAATTCTTTTTGGTTTTGACCAGTTCAACCCCCGCAATATACCGCAACATCCAATCTTCATCCCAAAAATGAGCTTCTCAATTTCTAGGCAATAAGCTTATGGAACAAATGGGCAACCTTATGTGATTTTGGTTGGTCAAGCATACAAGGAGAATGAAGAGGAAAAGACGATCGCGGAAGAACAAGCGGCTAAATGATCGATCTTGTGAAGATTCCCATTTGCTACGATGATGACAAGACAATACCATGCAATCACACCCGTTTTAACTCAATCGAGAACCGATAACTCTCTAAGTATGGGGACGAGCAACTAACACCAGTCCCGGCAACGAATCAACGAAGTAATAAAGTCTAGTGTTGAGAACCTTATCCTAATCCCAAGTGAGCCCGAGGGTATTCCAACAGTGTGTGTGATGTGCCTCTTTGTAACAATCCTACCTCTCTTGAAGCTTTCAAAGAACATTCTTAGCTATTATTGATTTACAACAAGATTCTACTTCGATGATGACGATCTTATGAAACATCGATTATGTCGGATGCATCCACCCCAATTGCTGAGATCAGTCAGCTCGAGGTGGTGGAGATTGTTGATCCGGAAGTATGAAGGATGATGAGACATTCTTTTAACAATCAAAGACGATATCCTCAGTGAAAAATTGTTGAATTCAATCTCTTATTGCTAAGATCGATTCATTAAAGATAATCCTTCTCCACATCCGAAGTTGTGATCAATTCTACCTCCACAATTCCCTAATCTTTTTCTTGGAGGAGACTAACACCTTTGATAATTCTATTCCCGAATCTGAAACTTTTCGCTTTAATCTAGAAGAGATTAGTAGTGGCAGTCCCACTACTCATTCTGAGTTATCTCTTCCTGATTATAAAGCTTTCTACATTGATAACGATCATTTTAAAGAGAGGAGTAGTGGCAGTACCACTACTCATGTTGATTTTTCTCAATATGATTCGTTTATCTTTGATCTTTCGAATGATCAGTTTCCTCCTGCCGATAGGAGTGACTTTAATCATGAGGAGTTCACCGATGAACTCACTCACATCATGTCTCTTCCGAATCTTGAATGTTTCAAATTTAAGATTGAGCCCGATCCGGGAGATTTGACTTCTATTGACCTCGGGATTCGTAAGAATGTGTCTACAACTAAATGAGAATGAACCATTATAGGATGACCAATCTCTCTCTCGCTTATGTTGTATTGGATCTTTCTTGCTTTTCTCACTATCCCGTTGTCCCTCCATATCTTCCTCTCCACCAGGAATGAAGATACAATTTTGATCCCGGCATCTCAATGTATCATTCTTTTATGCCGGATGTAATCTCATGGATGGAGACTTTCCATGAAAATTCAATGTTTTATCCAAACCACTTGAATGGAAAAGTCCGATGGAAGATTTTGTCTTCCACTTTACTCCCCATGGACCAATGAATTCGGTCGAGTCCAAGCTGTGACTCGGTCAACAAAAATAAAGGCGCTTCGTGGGTGCAACCCATGCTTATCATAGTAATAATGTAAGTGTTTATTTGTTGTTGTGAGAAGGCTTACATTTTCATTACACGTTTTGTCCATGTTTTTTGTGTTCTTAGTGTTGTATGTCCATGATTTCCCGGATAGTTGAAGACTCTCAAGTATCCACAAGGTTGTCACATCTCAGCTTCATTTTGGAATCCAGTATCCAAATCTAATCGACTAACGTTTTATCTTTGGCACACTTCATAACGGCCTTAGATGTACGTAGAACCCCTTTGAAAACATCGAGGACGATTTTTAGTTTTCTAGTATGGGGGGGGATCTTCGTATTTGAATTTTTGCCTGCAGTCGGGATTATCACGCAATCCCCGTTTTCTACCACCATTTTTGCAAAAATCCCAAAAAAAAAGAAAAATTTAAAAAATTTTCAAAATAAAATAAGTGTAATGTCTCTAGTTTGACTTTCCTAATGGGTAGGAATGAGAAATAATTTTTTGTACTCTATCGGGCGTGTACGCCCTCAGCTAGTTTCCTCAACTAATCACCATGTAGGCTAAGCTTTTCACGAAAATTCGATTGCTTCAATTTTAATAAGGTTAAGAACAAGAAATGATAGAGTTAAATATAAGTTTATGTGCTGAGCAAGATTCTTCTAAAACTTATATGAATAACTTGTGGCTTTTTCTCCCATTAGCTTCTAATCCACCTAATCATACGTGCTCAATTCAATTCAACTAAGTCAATCGATGTTTTCAGAAAAAGCTTCAAATTTGTAACTTGATTCTTTAAAGCGAGATTTTTCTGTTCTTATAATATCAAAGTTATATGCCAAGAAGCATGAATGAAGTATGAATGCAAAAATGCACGAATATTGAAATTTTGCCAATGAAGCATACAATTGATTATATGGAAACACGTAAAAGATGTTCGTTGATATCCACTCCGCTAACAAACGAGGTGGGGGTTCAAACTAAGAACATCTTTACTTCATAAGGATTTTGTTGATGGTTGTGATTATCACACCAGGAATGCGAGGTCTAGTGAGGGTTCAAACTAAGACACCTTTCCTTAGCCATATTAGAAGAAGGTGTTTTGATTTGATTACCCACTACGTACTAGCCAAGGGGTGGGTTTTCAAACTAAGAACACCGGTCGTTGGTTGTTATATCCTACTAGGGAGCGAGGCCTAGGTAGGTGTTCAAACTAAGCAACGCATTCCTAGCTTTAAGAACTTATGATTATAATGATGAAGATGTTTGCAATAATCTACAATTAAAATTCCGTTCTTTAAAATCAAATTACAAGGTCTTAATAAGTTGTCGCTTTGAGTCCATAAGTCTCTTGAATCCACGACAATGAAATAAGTTGATCTATGGTTGAGTTGGAAAATAATGCACACATTTAAATTCATACATCATGTGGGAGTTAAAAGTTCACAAGTCATAATAGAGTGCTTACATTAGACTTATATTGACAAATGACTTGTATTAAATGCTTGGTTTATCTAGTGAAAAATCGGGACGATTGTAATTTATCGCGTCAGGGGGGGGGGGTGGGGGGGGGGGGGGGTGTGGACAGGGACAAACCTTAGATTAACTCTGATGGGGCGTTTCGCGTAACTATGAACCCAATGTTAATATTATAAAGAGAATCAAACAGAGTCGAGAAAAGAAAAGGAAAATCCAAAAATATTCGGGATAGTTGTGTACAAATAAAAAAAAATGGTGAGAAACGTGACTTGTCGAAGCTTTTGATTCATTAGTTTCCCTTGACGAACAATTTGCTACTTTCATAGTTATTAGTCGATGGGGATTTATAATCTTAGGTTTTCGAAAATGTTTACTTCATAACATTGCGTGAGGACACGGCAATACCTTAGTATGGGGGATTTTGGTATGTGCTTAATTACACATACCTTTTACCTTTAAAAACGAGCTAAAATAACCAAAATCGGACTTAAAATGCCAAATATATGCCATGTTTGCTATATTGTAATTGTGGCAGTACGGATAACTAAGAAACGGATGAACAAACAAAGCCAAAACGACAAACCGACTCGGAATGGAAAAGACTGTGAAGACAAAGTCCAAACTCACAACGCCAAAAACAATCCGAAAAGTCAATCAATGTCATACTCAACAGAAAGTCAACTGGTCAAAGTCAAAGTCAACCCAAGTCAACCCTGAGGCCAAAAGTCAAAGAAATATAATTTTCGGGACAGAAATTGTAAATCCCTAACTTTATTTGAAAGAAAAAGAGAAAAATGAAGACAAGGGCTTAAACTGCCAAAGTCGGCCAGCTATACCACAAGGGCCCAAGCTGCCAACCTTCTTAACTTGTACACCAAAGGACGAATGGTGCAAAAGGTGCTATAACCTTTGGGGACTATTTCTGCCAAGTCCCCGAAAGTTATAACACCACAAGGACCATGGGTGCAATCCAACATAACACGTTAAGGGACCAACTTTGCCATTTCTTAAAACCTTTGCCCTGTTATCCCTCAAACAACTTTTCCCGCTCGTTTTTTCCCCCCAAAAACCTCACTCACTGGATATTACAAGTCCCATTTTTACCATGCGGTTCTTCTCCACCACATGGGATACTCACCTCCCGCCCCTCCTCCACTAACTTCCAGCTGTGAGATTGCCAAGTTGCAATCCCACTTCTCCAAAGCTTATTTCGACGACCAAGATTGATCTTTGAAGAATTGAAGGGCTAGGATTTGTTTGCTTTCCCCCTCTCACACAACTAACACAAGGACATCTATAAAAGAAGAAGAAGGATGAAAGAAGTAGAGAGTAGTTTTTATTTTCAGTTTTGTAATTTTTCTTTAATTTTTAAGCATTTTCCTTTAAGTTTTTAAAATTCAGCTTTAATACTTGTACCTGGTTATTTCAGCTTGTAACTCCATCAATTAGTAAATAACATTCATTTTCTAACTTCTTGTGTTTCTTTGAATTCAATTTGAAGCCTGTTTTCATTCATAAGCTTCAATAAGCCCTTTATAGCTTTATTCTTGTTCTTTAAGCTCAAATTTAGTTAAAACTTCTGTTTTAGGGGATTCATTTACTCATTTCCGTATCAACTTAACATCAAAGTATGATAACTTGAGTTCCTTTATCACTTTGAGGTTCACGAGAAGTATAAATGCTATAACAGCTTTATTGAGCTTATGGCTCTTTGGTTTAGAGGCTAGGAAGCCATTAGGATTACATTTGTAAGCCACTCACTCAGATAGAGTGGCTAGGTTCAGAGTCTACATTCACAGGTTCAAATTCATTTTTTTTAGCATTTATAGCTTAATGCAAATTGCTTATTCTTTTGAAATCTCATGTTTAATCCTGTTTCATTTTTCTTAATTAGCTTATAGATGTATTAGCTTTGTTCTGTTTTAGTTTGAAATCAAGTTAGGTTTCATTTTTAAAATTCTGTCAAAGTAAGTAGAATAAGCTAGTAGAGAAAGTACTTATTTCCTATTAATAAGCTAGGACTTTTAGAGCTCACTTAGCTTAAGTAGGTTAATCCTAGTAGAAGTAGATAAAAGGAATTAGCTATTTTAGTTTTAAATCAGTTTTCAAGTTTACTTTAGTTTTGACAGTCACTATAAAGGAGTGTTTGTAACAAGCCTATTTTGACTCATAAAGTCAACAGTAGTTTTGTCAAAATGAATCAATTCAGTTGAGTTAGGTCCTGTTATAGAATCTTAAAAGTTTTTAGAAGTTAGTATAGAGATTACAAAGTTTAGGGCTTAGATTCTCCTACATAGCACCACGGAAGTTTTTTAATAGTAAGAGTTAAGTTCTAGATTAAGAGCTTCTAGAGCATTTAGTGACCACTTCAGGCGAAATATGTTTAGATACAAGTGGGTTAATGAGTATATGAGACGGCATATTTCTAGAAATCCATTAGCTTATAACTATTCATCATTTAGTTTTCAATTTTAGCCTTTAGATTGATCTTATTTTTCAATACAAAAGTAGTATAGCAGCTATTTAGATTTTGTAGCTTAATTTCCATTGTGATTCTCATTTCTATTTGTAAAAGTAAAATCCTTGTATCTAATTAGCTAATATCCATAAGCATAGCTTATTTCTTAAATTTCAGCTTTTAGATAAGAAATAAGCAATTTTAGCTTATTAAGAAAAGCTTATAACAGTTTTAAGAAGAAACTAGCACTTTTTGCATTTCAATTTTTCTTGTAAAATTTGTTAATACTTAGTTTTAATTTTTGTTTAGATACCATTAGTTTCATCATCTTAATCTCTAAATAGCTTCTTTTGTTTTTCATTTTCTTCAAGAAATAAGCTTGAAATAAGCTATAAACTAGATAAGTTGTTTCAAGCTTAGTTTCTGTGAACAGTAGCAAAAAGCTAGATTTTTAGCTTATTCTGTGGACAAAAGTCAAAAGTGTCTTTGTTAATGTTGTTTATAATAAGCTGTTCTTTAACTTTCATGTTTTAAGTTTTTGCTGAAAATCATTTTCCAATAAGACCAAAATCAGCTAGAATCGTAGTGTACTTTTTGTACTTTTTCCATAGTTCAAGGTTAATCGTTTTCATTGTAGTGTAAATTCTTCATAATTTGCCCGCCTACCCTTTAGTTTCGTTTCTTACACTTTCTACCCTAGACTTTTAGGAAAAATAAAAAAAGGGGGAAAGACAAGAGGTCCGGGTGAGCAAGACTCGAACCCGTGACCTCTCGATACAAACCCCCTTTTATAACATCACTTACCACTGCGCCCTTGGGTCTTTTTCGTTAAAGACTCAAGGGCTTACATATTTAAGGGTGTTTTCGGCTGTTAAGCTAATAAGCTGGGTAAGCTTATTTTCGGCTTATTTATAAGCCGAATTTTGTGTTTCTTATTTTTCGTAGGATCTTTATAGTATAAAGTATTTTTAGAAAAAATTTCAGAATTTTTCGTAGTCATTTAATATTTTTTATAATTTAATTTCGTTAAAAGTTTATTTAATTCATAAAAAATACAAAAATTATCAAAAAAATATTTTGCTTTTTTAGAAAATTTTCTTTTGTCATATAGTTTGTAGGAAAAATACAAAAGTTTTCGTAGGGTCATTTTTACAACTTTTCCCTTTTTAAAGAACGGTCCGGGTTGGCGGGATATTTGTCTATGACTCGTTTTTTTGGGGGGGTTTTTCCCCCCCAAACGAACTCCGTTTTCGGTCTAGTCTTTTTCATTCTTCGTTATTTGTTCCCTAGAGTAGTTTAGAAGTGAAAATTTCTTCGTAGGGTTATTTTTAAAGATTTTAGGTTTTTCCCCCTTTGTTCGGGATTCGTGCTTCCGTTTTTCAGCTTAATTTCGTAATTTTTAGGTTTTTCTTAAACGTTTTTGTTTGTTATTGTTTAATTTGACTTTTCCACTCTTTCAATTCAATTCTCTCCTTCAAACTCAAATCTTCGACTGTATCGATTTTCCATTCCAGCCTCGTTGGGGATAAACGACCCGGGAACACTCTATACTACTTCTCGGTATCATTGATCTTGTTGATTTTTAGACTAATATATATTTTATATTTTATTATATATTATATATACAGTGTAAATTTCACCAATCATTCCGCTATAGACCTTAGAACACCTGTCATGTCTGCTAGTTTCCAGGAAAATATGTCTAATTTATTTCTGAGCATGTCACAGAGTTCCATCTTTCCTTTCTCTGATAGGCTCCCTCCTATTGTGACGGTTTGTTCGGATATTCAGGATGGATTGCCACTTTTATCCCTTCTGATGCTACTGGCTCGTTTGGGGAGGTTCATTCAGAGCTTTCGCTTACCAATATGCATCTGCTTGTATTATGTGCTGCGTGTAAGTGTACTATTCCTTCTTTTACTGGAACATAGCAAACCGTAAACTTGAGATGGAACTTCTTGGATTTTCCTAAAGCTTGGCCGATCAATGATACCGTTATACGGTGATGGGGACCGGACAACCATAAATTTCATCAAGGCAATAGTGGAGTGTTCCGCGTCTCCCAAGGATACCATCAATGACATTTGTCCTAACGGCTAAGATATATTCCCGCTAAACCCTAAAAGTGTGGTAGTGGCTAGAGTCATTTGGCTTTTGACTTTCGGGCGGAGTCTGTTAAAGCAATGTTCATATAACACTTCTTAGGCGGACCCTCCATCCACATACATGCGGTAGATGAGGTGGCCTTCAACTTCTGCTTCAATTACCAGTGGGCTCTCTTGTTTGTCGCTGCTTGCGAGTGGTGGGAATGAGATCTCTTGATCAACGAAGAAGCTTTGAGTGACTTTTTGTCTTGTTATTCGCTGCCAAGGGTGGGGTGGGGGGGGTGGGGGTTTTTGTCTTGTTACTCGCTGCCAGGGTTGGACCATGAAAATTTTCTTAGCCTTTTCTTTGCCTGAGGTCTCCCCCTTCCTTGTGGCTTTTGCGTGCTCTCCTTTGTTACCTCCTTGCTTTCGCTCTTTAATTAGGTGTGACATCTATCCTGAGTTCACTGTCTCCTTTATCTGTTTTCTTAAGTGGATACATTCATCCGTACTGTGGCCCTTGTCTCCGTAAAACTCACAGAACTTGTTTTTGTTCTGACCCTCTCCGGGTCCGGACATTGGTGGCGGTGCTTTAAATTTCACCGTTTCCATTGCCAGAATTTCCTTTGGGGTTTTGATGAGATGTGTGAATCTATCCTGCCTTCTGCTCGACTTGTGTCGATTTTTAAAATCTAGCCTCTTGTCAGAGTTTGGCTTATGACTTGTTTCATGGTGTTTCCATGCCGGCGGGGCGTTCTTTCTCGACTGATTTGCGACGACCACTCGGAAGAAAGTTGTCGTTATGCTCATCATCTCGTCCACGGATTTGGGGATGTTGTCATTCAATCTCTTGATCAAGTCAGGATTAGTGATGCCATGCATAAATCCAGATATTCTCATGCATTCCGGTGCTCCACTGACGTGCATGCTTTCTGCTTTGAATCTCTCCATAAAAGCTTCCGTTGACTCGCCTTCCTTTTGTTTAATATGGTGAATCTCTACGGAGTCCTTGATGTATTTATTTTGTTGTGAGAAGTTTCCAAGGAATGTCTTCTGTAGCACCTCATAGCTGTCTATGGATTATGGAGGAAGTTTGTCAAACCAAACTCTGGCTGAGCCGATCAGTGTGGAGTTGAACATGTGGCACCACGTGGGAATGGCCCATTGCTCTATCTTTGCCGCTGTTTGGAAGATTTTGAGGTGATCTTCTGGGTCTCCCGTCCCGTCATACGTTTTGACATTAGTTGGCATGCGGATCCTTTTTGGGACTTCAAAGTTGCGGATCCGTACCGTAAACGGGTCAATTTCTTCACATAACCAGGGTTGAGATAGGTCTTTGCTTTTCTGGTTTGGACTTTCAGCGCCCTCCTCTGTCTTGCACGCTTTCGGAGAGATATCTTTCATTGGTTCAGGTGGGCTGTCTGCGGTTTGCTCGGTCGGCCGCGTCCCATTCTTCTTTGATTTCCCTCTGTCTTTCGCTAGAACACGTAACATAGCTTCGAACGAGGTTTCTTACCTTCTTCCTTCTATGGTTTGGATCTTCGGCTGACCTTCTTGAGCTGGCACGTCTTCTATCACTTGTGTGCTTATGTCGTGATGCAATTTTAGGCCCTCGCCTTGAATGTATGTACCTCTTCTTCTCTCCTAGCCTTGTGAAGACGTTCCTATCTCTGGCGCCTAGCCTAGTGAACACCGTGGTGCTAACAGGGCTTCCTTGGCGGGTGAAACTTGATTCCTCTTGCCTTAGTCTGGAAAAGACGCTCGGGCTTCGACCACGACGAGTGCTTCTGGACATGGTGCCCGGGCTTGGACTTTGCCTTTTCTTGGTTCTTCTTTTTTTGTCGCACGACTCTGATTCAGAAAGCTGGGTTTTTTCTTTTGTCTGTGCTTTTTGCCGTGAACTTTCACCATAGGTCAGGCGTGTCTGTACCGCTTGAAGTTTTTCTTAATGAACCTTCTCTGCCATGATGGGTAAGATTTGGTTGTAATGCTTTTCACAGATCTCTCGGAGTCTATCTTCTGGTAAGAACCCTGGGTGACCTTCAGTTGCTTGTTTACTCCCTTTGCTTGCCGTGTTTCGGACGACGGAATTGGCTGGCGTTTGGGCGTGTTCTGCCGATTTGCTCATTTTTGGGATGAGTTTTTAGGGACGCAGTTGTGTTCGGTCCCTCAGATGGCGCCAACTTGTTAGTAAAAAATAATGGAGTATGGAGATAAGTGAGTTGACTCACTTGCGATGGGGATCACAAACTCGCTTTTGAAGATATAATTTGTACCAAGTGAAAGTGGAGAGTGATTTTCTGCTAAGAATCAAAGACACTGTTAGCCTTACCGCGGGAGTGGTGTCCCGCGATTGGACTCCTGCGTGAGAGTAAGTATATGATATATGAGGTATGTGTGTAATTAGGTTGCGGAAATCATACCCTTGGGAGTGTTTTGGTAACTCCTTATATAGGTCGGTGTCACTAACTCCTTATAGAGTGTAGCTGCTGTGAGGTCAACGTCGTTGACTACGTCATGCTTTGTTATGTAGTAACAGAGATCATCGTACTTCTCGTCTGTTATCCCTTTTTGGGGCGTTGACGTTCTCTCTTTGGCTCCCCATGCAGTGTTCTTTGCTTTGTTTAAGTCACGAGAATCCATTTTGTCGGGAAGTGGTGCGTGACCACGAATGGGATGTGGCCTCTGTGGTCACGGTTCGCCGCTGATCGCTCGACGTGAACGGAGATTAGTATCATGCGGATACGGATCGAGACTGGTCTTGGGCCCTTACGGATGTTGGGCCTGGGCCTTTTGTTAGTAGTTTAGTCCAGACGTGCGGTCCTGGTGACTACTATACGCCATCACTCATCAGTATTTGAAAACACTTATGTCGATGTCATTTCAGCTTGTTAGTTGCAATGAAGTCGTGTTTATAAAACTTTGATTTGAATTGAGTTATTATTACTTTTCTTGATTTCAATTTTTTTTTCATGAAACATTGAGGTTCGAATAACGGTTGAATTGTTGAAATGACACTTATTATAGAATGTCACGAGTATAGACATATAGACATTCGAATTAACATGATTTTAAGGTGTCTTCTCATTTGATTCCTAACTCCCTAAACAAAGTTTTGCAATAATTATCAATTTTTATCATGTTAATCCATGAAACAGTTAGTTGCTAATCCATGAAAAAGTGCCTACAAATAACTACATGCAGTGTCGAACGTGGCGTACGTAGTTTAAGATTTATGTCGGTCATTGACATATATCAAATGACAGCTCGATCAATAATGTCACTGCCCACATATTTGTACTACCTGTATACTGTTTTGGTTTTGACATTTCTCCTATAATTTCCAAAAACCATTTGATAAACAAATTTGTGTATTTTACTAATCTTAAAGTTAAAGGGAAAAAAGACTCGAAATAAAAACATATAATCATGTATAGTTAGGGTCCCTAACTATACATGATTATATGTTTTTTTTTATAATGCTTGTATGCATTTATACTTATATAGTTATTATATATATTCCGAGTATTGTTTTCGAGTTATTAGGAAAGGGTCGGAAACGAGTTCGGGATTAACCGGCGATGCCGCATACGTCTGAGTAAAAAGGGCTCGTCTTCCCCGAATAACTTGAAGATAAAAAAAACCTTATTGGTTTGCTCGTTTATGTTTCTTGTCTTATTATCTCTTTCTCTCAAACACATACATATGCTATATATATACTTTGCTCGCACGTGTTTTTAACCAAGGTTTCTATTAAGGGAAGTGATTGACACACTTTATATTTTAATTAGGACGCTTTAATATACAAACAGTTAAAGCACGTTGTATTTATAATACAACTGTTTAATGCGTACATTAGAATGTGCCAATAAAAATTAACATTGTGCAAATCAATTGCCTTTTATAAAAGTGGTCCCTTTACCCACTCTCGGATAAGTGTATGACTGTTCATATACTACCTTCTCATACCATATGAAAACAATTGCATCTTCAAAGTATTCTATGCTAAACATGTTCTACCGGAATTAGGTGTTGTTGTTGCTGCTTTTGTTATACATATGAAAACAATGGCATCTTTAAAGTATTCTATGCTAAACAGTTGGACATTCATGAAACTTATTTACATCATATGGATGAACAAGAAAATAGCTCACTGCAACATGATCTACGAAAAACAAACATGATTCGGTGAAAAATATGAACTAACCGGACATATAGCTACTTAGCGCATCACTACGTTAGATATGAAACATGTGTGGTGACACTTATAAGATCATGAGCCAACTCAAAATCCCTAGGGGAATATGTTATAGAAACAAGAAGATTGTCCTTAAAATATACATTTGAGATCAGTCTTCTATTGAAATGACGAAGAACTTACTAAATAATTGCACGATATTATTGACTCTCATAAACATTGATGATCTATGGTCATAACCTAGTAACAGAAGGGGAGACAAGAACGTACAATAATTGACAATCTTTATACTACTCTTGTTTGAGTTAAAACTTGTAAAATCTACAAAGTAAAATGGCGAACCGTTGTTTCTGTATTTGTATTGTTATTTTTTATATGTTTTACACTACTCTTGTTTGACTTACTATCGTTTTTTATATGTTCGTCCAATTTTCTAAGGTTCATATATTTTACATGACTATCATTTCATTCAAGGGCACAGCCTAAAAGTTTGTTTCGAGGGGGCACACTATTATATTTTTTTAAAATTACACTACAAAATGATTTCATCCATGGTTCATTGTAGATGTGGCAATTTGAGACCCATTGGTTAAAGTTGGGTCTAGATGGGTAACTATTTTTAAGGGACTGGTCTAGTTGGGTCTCCCTTAATATTTATAGATAGGTCTAGTATTTCTCCGTTAATATTATAGATGAATCTAGTTGGGTCTAGCATTACTCTCTTAATTTTAGGGTGAGCAAAAGAAACCAAAAAAAACGAATCGAAAAAACCGACCGAAACTAGAAACCGATGGTTTGGGTTTTAATTTTTCAAAAACCGAAAAATTTCGGTTCGGTTTTGGTTTTTGGACAAAAACCGAAACCGAACCGAACCGAACCAAACCAATTTTATAATAATATATAATTAATGTTATATAAATAAATAAATAATAAATCAAAAATTTAAATTTATATTTATTTTATGGATGAAAAAACATTGATGATCTATGGTCATAACCTAGTAACAGAAGGGGAGACAAGAACGTACAATAATTGACAATCTTTACACTACTCTTGTTTGAGTTAAAACTTGTAAAATCTACAAAGTAAAATGGCGAACCGTTGTTTCTGTATTTGTATTGTTATTTTTTATATGTTTTATTAATCAAGTTCCCGAATGATTCGTTCATACATACTTACTACTATCGTTTTTGATATGTTCGTCCAATTTTCTAAGGTTCATATATTTTACATGACTATCATTTCATTCAAGGGCAGAGCCCAAAAGTTTGTCTCGAGGGGGCACACTTTTATATTTTTTTAAAATTACACTACAAAATGATTTCATCCATGGTTCATTGTAGATGTGGCAATTCGAGACCCATTGGTTAAAGTTGGGTCTAGATGGGTAACTATTTTTAAGGAACTGGTCTAGTTGGGTCTCCCTTAAAATTTATAGATGGGTCTAGTTGGGTCTCACAATGAGTCTAGACGTGTCTTTCTTAAAATTATAGATGGGTCTCCCATGTAGCGGATCAAAAGTTTTTTTTATACGTTTTCATTCGTTTTTATCCATTTTTATACGTTTTGTACTTTTTTTACGTTTTCATCCGTTTTGACGTTTCTATACGTTTTCGTCCATTTTTGTACGTTTTCGTCCGTTTTTAAACGTTTTCGTACGTTTTCGACCGTTTTTGTCTGTCTTCGACCGTTTTCGACCATTTTCGTCCGTTTTCGACCGATTTCGTCTATTATCGAACGTTTTCAA
>BQNB010090367.1:0-27161 GCA_026074375.1 Tanacetum coccineum | reverse complement strand
CAGTCATTGAAATGTGTGAGCTCAATATTGAATATGACTGGGAAAGGATGCGAATATAAGTACGGTGGCCAACATAGTTATAAGCGTGTCACAACTCACTCATACTTAGTAGTGTTGTTCATACAAATTGATGTTGACACCGCAGGGTGGTGTTATATGTATATCTGTATATATAGTAAGATATTCTATATATATGCGAGTCTTCCTACCTACCTAACGTTGCCCATGTTCTCCCTCGTATAGATAATGTCGCCAAGGATGAGGACCCGAAGTGCTGGCCGGCCAGCTGCCAAATCATTAAGAGGGGGAACGGGTGTACGGGTTGGTATAGGTGGAAGGGGTAGAAGACCTAGGGAAGGTAATGTTGAGCGTGTTGATGATTTGAATGATCAAGGAAATGACCAGGGTTTGAGAGCTAATGGGGGTGTAAAGGGAGTCAATGGGAATGTAGAGGGAGCCAATAGGGGAGCACCCGACTTCTCGACAATCATTGCCTAGCAATTGCAAAACCTCTTACCCGCCATGCTAGCTCAGGTTGGTAACCAAGGAAATGTTAGAAATCAAAATGGTAGTATGGTTAATGAAAACGTTAAGGAGAACGTTAGGAATATGATAGTAAATGGCAACCAGGTAGGTTGTTCATATAAGGAGTTTTTAGCTTGTAACCCTAAGGAATATGATGGTAAGGGAGGTGTTGTAGTTCTTACTTGTTGGATTGAGAAAATGGAGTCTGTGCATGATATGAGTGGTTGTAGTATTGACCAAAAAGTGAAATACATTGCTGGTTCATTTGTGGGTAAGGCTTTAACATGGTGGAACTCTCATATCTGCATGTAAAGCCGGGAAGTTGCTGTTAGTATGTCATAGAATGACTTTAAGTTTATGATGATACAAGAGTTTTGTCCTAGTCATGAGATGCAAAAGTTGGAATCTGAGTTGTGGAATCACGCCATGGTCGGGGCTGGCCATGCTGCGTATACTGATAGGTTTCATGAGTTGGCTAGGTTAGTTCCACATTTGGTAACTCCAGAGAGTAGGATGATTGAGAGGTATGTGTATGGCCTTGCTCTACAGATCCGTGGGATGGTGGCAGCAACGGAGCCAAAGACTATACAGAAGGCGGTGCAGATTTCTGGTGCACTGACCGATGAGGCTGTGAGAAATGGATCAATTAAGAAGGTTGAGAAAAGAGGAAATGTGGGGGAACCTAGTAAGGATAAGAATGGTAGGGATGATAATAAGAGGACTAGGACTGGAAATGCTTTTGCTACTACTGTAAACCCTGTAGGAAGAGAGAATACGGGTACTTGGCCCAAGTGTACCACCTGCAACTCCTACCATGCACCCGGTGGGCTTTGTCGCATATGCTACAACTATAACTGCCCGGGTTATTTGGCAATGGACTTGAGAGGTTGTGTGAGGAATGTGAATCATTGTCAATGGCAAGGAAACCCAACTGTTAGGGCTACTGTTATGAGAGTGGTAGTACTGACATGGTAGGGTCAGCTTTGCCTAGGTGAATAGAGCATAAGGACGGGAGAATTTATCCATATCAAGGTTGCTGTTATAACGAGGGTCAGGGTCGTGGAAACCAAGGGAACCAGGCTAGGGGTAGGGCATTCATGTGGGAGCAGAGAAGCTCGCTAAGACCCGAACATTGTGACGGGTACATTTACTTTAAACAATCATTTTGCCACTACCTTATTTGACTCTGGTGCCGACTATAGTTTTGTTTCCACTACTTTCATACCTCTGTTAGGCTTAGAGCCCAGCGAATTAGGTTTCAAATATGAGATTAAGATAGCTAGACGGGCAGGCTAGTAGGATTGTAAGGTTATTTAAGGTGCAAACTTGAAACTCAAGGTTCATGTATTTGACATCGTTTGATACCTTTTGGACATGGGAGTTTTGATGTGATTATTTTTTTTTTTAGGTATGGACTGATTATCTAATTTAAGATGCTGGAAATATTTGCCATGAGAAGGTAATGAGGATACCACTACCGGACGACAAGGTGCTTAGAGTAGTAGGAGAGAGACCAGAAAAGAAGGCGAGATTGTTGATGAGTGCTAAGGCTAGCAAGAAGAAACAAGAAGAGATTGTTGTGGTTAGAGATTTTCCTGAGGTATTCCCGGATGACCTATCTGGATTACCGCCTATTCGGAAAATTGAGTTTCGGATTGAGTTAACCCTTGGAGCAACACTGGTAGCAAAGTTCCTTATCGTTTGTCTTTTTTGTCACTTTGATTGAGGAATTGTTGGGATAACTCAGTGAACTCCAGGACAAAGGTTTCATTCAACCAAGTTCATCGCCTTGGGGAGCGCTGGTATTGTTTGTTAAGAAAAAGGGGATGGGTTCTTTTTAGGATGGTGCATTGATTATAGAGAAGTGAACAAGATGACCGTAAAATCATTATCATTCCTAGTATTGATTATCTATTTGGACAACTGCAAGTGTCGCAGTTTTTTCTCGAAAGATAGATCTTAGGTTGGATACTATCAACGAGAGATGCGACGAGGATGACATTCCACAAAGGACTGCGTTTAGAACTCGTTATGGACTTTCGAGTTCACAGTAATGCCCTTTGGTTCTGATTAACGCACCAGCCGGGTATTTTATGGATTTGATTGAATAGAGTTTGTAGGCTTATCTTGATAAGTTTGTGATAGTGTTTATAGTACGATATTTTTAGTTACTCTAAGACTCAACAAGAGGATGGCATCTAAACATTTAAGGTAAGTCTTGGGACTGCTCAAAAAGGAGAGAAGAACTATATGTAAGTTTTCTAATGTGCGAATTCTGGCTAGAGAAGTACAGTTTCTTTGGGCTGTGATAATGATAATAGGATTTTATGTAGACCTAGTAGATTAAAGGTGTTAAGAATTTGGTAGCCCCTAGAACTCCGACTGAGGTTCGTTCATTCTTATGATTGGCTGGATATTACCGTATTAGGTTCATTGGAACTTGTCTTTAAGATAGCTTATAGTCTCTTACTATCTTAATCTCAGAAGTGTGAATGACTTCGATTGGGGTGAGGAACAGGAATTGGAATTTCAGACCTTAAAGAATAAGTTATGTAATGCGCATATTCTAGCTCTCCCCAATGGACCAGAAGACTTTGTGGTATATTGTGATACGTCCAGGATAGGACTAGGTTGTGTGTTAATGCAAAGAGGTAAAAGGATAGCCTATGCGTCTAGGCAGTTGAAAATTCATGAGAAGATTATTACTACCCATGATTTAGAGTTGGGTGCGGTTGTGTTTGGGCAACCCCTTTTTTTAAGATCTGGAGGACATTATCTGTATGGATAAAGAGTGTCTCTATATGGACCATAGAGTTTCAGCATATCTTTAGTCAGAAAGAGTTTAATATGTGGCATCCTCGCTGGATAGAGTTGTTTAGTGATTATGACTGTGAAATTCGCTACCATCCTGGTAAGGCGAATGTGGTGGCTGATTCCCTAAGTAAGAAGGAAAGAGTAAAGCCTAAGAGAGTTAGAGCTATGAATATGATCCTTCAGTCGAGTATCAAGGATAGGATACGGGCGACTCAGAAGGAGGATGTGGATGAGTTTGCATGATTGCAGAAAGGTTTGGATGAGACGATAGAATAGAGAAGTGATGGAACCTTGTACTGTGACAACCGTGATTTGAGCAGGTTAGTTTATACCTTTAGGAATGTCTAAGTGTCCATTTTATATGTTTCTTGTGTGCTACTGTGTTTCATATATGTATGTTGAAGTGGTTAATATGTGCCTGATGTCATTTATGAGGTAAAATGATTATCTTATTTTGTGTGCATATGAGTTTGGTGTTAAGTATTCCATTTGTTCACGTGTGGTGATAATGGAAATGGAAGACGTGTTGCATGCATTGCTATGTCAATTCTTAGTTTTTAAAAGTTAAGCGTTTATAAGAAGTGTAAGTTATTGGAAAGGAATCATGTGAGTAAAATATAGAAGTTTGTAGCAAACTTTCTAAAATGAACGTGAAAAAAAAAAAAAAAAAAAAAAAAAAAAACACTAAAAAAAAAAAAATAACAAAAAAAAATGATAAATAAAAAAAATAAAAAAAAAAAAAAAAAAAAAAAAAAAAAAAAAAAAAAAAAAAAAATGTGAAATGAAAAGTTATTTTTAGAAACTTTAGTAAGTAGCATTTATGTTAAAAGATTTACCCAAATTAGCGTAGATTTTTGTAAAAATTTAAGGTAATGTAATTTATAATGTAAATAATAATTTAATGGAAAAATAAATACATACATATATATATATATATATATATATATATATATATATATATATATATATATATATATATATATATATATATATGTTATATATAAATCGGCTAGGGATAAAAGGATAAGGAAAAAATAGATTTTTGCATTATCTAGAGGGGTTTGACTAGAATTATGATGCTAATTATTTAGATTAGGTATCCCTAAGCCAAATACACCCCTAGAATGACTCATACAACCCCATAACCCTTATTTTCAGTTGACTTTAACCCTAAGAACAATGAGGAGTCGATTTTGATCCAAGAACATTCAAGAGTTTGCGTTTTAGGTACTAATAATCAAGGTAAGTATATTCTTCTTAGTTAGGTTTGTATATTCATGTGATATGTGTGAAAACACATATCCATTTTATATCAAAAATAACCCATAAAAGACAAAATTGTGCTTAAAATGCTTGTATATTGCTTGTTTTGTCTTTGTGATTGTGTAGGTATGGATATAGCAAAAACCGTAAGAAAACGGTCAAAACCGAACAAACACGGACACGGGAACGGATAGAGTATACAAGAGCCGGGAGAATGCTTCCAAAGTCAACCATTGGTCACCAAAGTTAACGCACTAAATGACAAAACCTAAAAAATTCCAAAAACAGCCCTCATTGTTAAACCAAATTGCAAAAATGGCCCTTAAAACCCTAACGGTGTTAACTTTCTATTAATAAAAGTTAACACTCGTTAACCTTCTTATAGAACCCAAAAACAAACCCGGCCCTTTTAACAAATACCCACGGCCCAATCCTTTTAATAAAAACTCGGGCCCAAGTCAACCCTCACACCCCAGTCAAACTCTCCTTCTAAACGGTTAAAAAGGCGCGAACCCTTTTTACTATTCATCATCTCCTCCATTTTACCTTGCGTCAAAAACAAATGGCAAATGGAAATTGATGATGTAGCTTAGTAATTCAAGTGTCAAGGAATGATGTGGCAGAGCTATACGTCACAAGAGCTTTTGATTGGTTGAATCCCACAAGAAAGGACACGCGGGTCTGACAAGAAACACACCAAGGACTATTATTTTGCACTAAAATGAGTGTAAAAGAAGTACAATGAGCCTGACACACGGAATGCCACGTTGGCAATCCGTGTGCTCACTTATTTAATCCAACAGCTCAAATCAAGGATCCAATGATGAGCAAATATTCAAGGGACAAGATCAAACGGATAATGAGCAGGCAAGAGACCTAGAAGCATCCTCTCAGGCTATAAAAAGCCCCTCGCATTCACACACAAGGGAGCTAGTTAGTTTTTTAGAATTGTTCAGCTTGTTTTGTATTTTCTTTTCAAAATATCTTAGTTTAATCTTTGCTTAATGTAATTTCGATTTCAAGTATTGTAATCAGCTTTTCATTAATAAGAATCAGTTTTCTTGTTTCACACATACTTTTTCTCAAATTCGAATTGTTCTATAAGCCTTCACTTAATAAGCATGTCACTTTTTATAAGCTTCTTACAAGTTAATAATAAGCTCATCTAAGTCTCTAAGCTTAGATTTGAGCTCAATTAGTCCTTTAGTCTACTTAAATATCTAAAATCAGTTAAAAACCTATGTGTATGGATCTTAGCTTTTGGATGATAAGCTTAACCTAAAAGAGCTTATGGGACCTTTACTAGCTTATCCTTGTGATAAGCTAGAGCTTGTTGACTAGCTCTTAAGGGCATTTAAAACCTTTGTTTAGCTAAGGCAATTGTAAGTTCCTTTCTCATTTTCTGTCTTAATTTTCTAGCTTATAATTTGTTTACTCAGCTTATAATCTAGCTTATTTGAGTTTAATTTTATCTCATAGTGCTTATTGATTATGTTTGAGTATCTGTTTTCAAGTTTGATAGATTAGATCTTAGTTTTTCATAATTTGTCTTAAAAATCTATAATAATTCCAAAAATAATTAAGATAGTTGGTTAGGGCTTTAATTAAATATAGATGCTGGTGATTTGATTTATTGTTTTAAGATCATTAAGTTGTTAAAAGCCTTTTGTTATCTGGTATTCATACTTTGCCTCTCTAAATCTCTATTTCATATTGCTTGTAAATGGATCTTATGTTTTTAAAGGATGTTGTTTGGCATAATTGTATCTATACAATGTTAGTTTGTTATTGGCCTTTTTGGGTTATTAGTAAATCTGTATCTAATCTATTATATTAGCGGTATTAGTAACAAGTTTTGTTTGTTTATGCTAGTTTAGTTTCTAAATAGTTTTCATTAGAAGATTTAACATAAGTTTTAATCTGTCAAATGTTACTTGGATTATAAGCTTGAGTAGATTCTAGTGATTGTCTAAGCCTCCTTTGTTCTTAGTTTGTGTTTTTTAAAAGTGTTAGAATGGTTTTCTTTGTCCTGAACTTTGTCTAATTAGATTGTGTTAAAATTATGCAAACTGCATCAGCAGTTTTAATAGACAATATAGCCTTTTTCAAATCAATTTTTTAGAAGGTAAAACTAGTTTTTAGCTTTTGATTTTTAGTGCACAACTAGTTTATAGGATAATCTAGGTAGAATAGGGCTTATTTTAGCTTAAGTAGCTTATTTGCCTACCTGTTTTTAGTCTGCAATTCAGTTCTTTGTCTTTTGATAAAAGCTCTTAAATACCAAAAAAATAGAGTAGTCTGCCTGCATGTCCTTTTTCAGTTAGCTTTTTCTTAGCCTTATTGAATTTCAAATTACTTTTAAAAAGCAGTTTTAAATATTCTTTAGTATAAGCTTTAAGGATTTCTAAGTCATTTCATATAGGTCCATTTGCTTATTGAATTTTAAGCTCAAGTTGCTTATCTTTTTCGTTTGAACTTCAGAATTGCTTACTTAAG
This sequence comes from Tanacetum coccineum, assembly GCA_026074375.1. Classification (NCBI taxonomy): domain Eukaryota; kingdom Viridiplantae; phylum Streptophyta; class Magnoliopsida; order Asterales; family Asteraceae; genus Tanacetum; species Tanacetum coccineum. The sequence continues at coordinate 20,063 of BQNB010090367.1, read as the reverse complement.
TGCTTATTTGGCTTTTTCAGTTTATGGCTTGCTTATTTTGCTTGTTTCTAGTTTGGATTAGCTTATTAGGTTAGAGTTAGGTTAGTGGTAGCCTATTTCATTCATAGCTTAGCTTATCTAGCTTTTGTGTTCTAAAATTTTATAAAAAAACCAAAAAGAAGTAGTTAAGCATTTCTGTTTTAAAAAGCCTCTTTTCAGCTTATTTTTCAGCTTTCAGAAAAGTTTCTTTCACAAAAGTTGTTAGTTTCTAGCTTATTTACAACTTTGTTTTTATAAGTTTTCAAAAATAAAAAAAAGGGAAGATGGAAATCGGGGGTGAGCAAGGCTCGAACCCCCGACCTCAACATCCTCAACCTTTATAAACGTCTCACACCACACACCTCTAACCAACGTGCCCTGTGGTCTTTTTCGTTATAGCTTCACAACATCTATTACTTATATACATTTTAACCTCTTTAGTACAATAAGCTGTTTAAGCTTATTACATAGCTTATACGATAAGTTGTGTAACCAAACTTATTTTTCCTAGGTTCTTATTAGTTCAAGCTATTTTCTGTAATTTTTTTAGAATTTTTATAATTAGTTTAGTATTTTTAAACATTTATTTTTATTAAAAATTTTAAAAAATCATAAAAAATAGAAAAATAATAAAAAAAATCTAATTTTTTATTAGAAAATTTTCTTTTATTATATAGTTTCTAGGAAAATTAGTTTTACTTCTGTATGGTTTAATTTGCAAAATTTCAATTTTTAAAGAACAGGATTCGTTCCCGTTCACGTTTTTCGTGTTTTTAAGCTTATTTCAACTCCGTTTTTGTTCTAGTTTTATTTAAACTTTTACTTTTTAGTCAGTTAGAGTCTTTTAAAAGAGAAAAAATTATATTAGGTTTAATTTTGGAAATTTAGGGTTTTTAATCGCCATTTAGGGTTTCCGTTTTGCGTTTTTAGTTAAAGTTTAATTTCCCGTTGTTAAAGTTAAGTTTAATTGTCCTTTAATTTGCTCACTTCTAGGATTTAGAAAAAAAATCTTCTTCGAACCATTCAATTCATTGTCCAAACATCATAAAGTTGTTCTCAATTTCACAAATCGTTTAGGACTTAACGACCCGGTTAATCACTTTCGGTAATTATTACGTGTATTATTATATATAATTGTGAAGATTCTCCTTACTACCTTTGTCCTCAAGGGTAGTTTGGTAATTTTATATTATTTTATATTTAATTAATTCGTGTATAACAAAATCAATGATGGATCTAGGGTTTCATAAAAATGCAGTAAATATTTAAAATTTAATGATGCTATGGTGATTAGTAATGGATTAGGGTTGTGATCATGCAATTAGTTAGGTTAGATTTATGTTTAGAAATTGATTTAGGGTTGAGGCAGAATTTTGGGTGTGGTTCAATCGGACTGATAATCTAGATGATAAAAACGTGTATTAATATGTTTCTTGAGTCTATGAATAATCCAAAAGAGTCTACTTTCTATAAAATCTGGCCTCAAAGGTTTTTAAGGTCGGGAAGTCAGTCAAATGTTGGTTACACTAAAAGTTATCAAATCAGTAAATATAAGTCAAATTTAGGTCATGTTTGTGAGGGTGAAACCCTAACTTAAAAGTGGAATTAAGCTTATACCTTCTACAGTAGTTAAGTTCCAAATATATATAAAGAAACCCTAGAAGGAGAGTTTTTGATTGTGTGTCTAAATATGATAGTTAGGGCCATACATTTTAGTGTGCAATCAGATCCGAATTAGGACAGTTTTGAAGTTTGATTTTATTTGGGATAGTTGCACATGTAATGGGTACTTGGGAATCTCAAGGTATTTAATAAACACATAAAGGAGCTTAGATGATTTTTATTGTATAATTTATAAAGTTCAGCAAGTATGGTTTTTAAGTTGGTTAAGACACGCTAAAATTCTGCATTTTTGGATAAATTGTAGTTAACTAGTATAATGTGTTAACAAGATGGTTATTTAAGGCTTGGGTCATGGCTTATGTCGGGGCTTCTATGCGGACCAATGATGGTTAATCAAACCCTTAGACATCCATCATATGAGTGTTACATGGACTAGAGCTTTTAGCTTGGTCCGTGTAACACGTTTGTGTTTGTATTGTATAGCTTGTGTTAATATTGTTTGGAAGCTGCTTGTGCATCAGGTGAGTTTCATAGCCCTCTTGTCTTATGATTTATTAGGTGGAAATGCTGCAAAGTTGTTTGGATAATATTTGATTACTGTGGATAATGTGTTGTCAAAGATGATGGATTATACGTGAACTATGGTATTTGGTGCTACATGGTTTTGAGATGTAGATATTGAGAATTTCGAACTAAGTCAGGGGTGTCACCTGCGGGTTCTATGGCTATTTAGTGGATGGTATTATGGGACCTAGCGAGCAGTAAGATTACTTTAGGAGTATCCATGGCCTGGGCTAAGGGGGTAACCACAGGGACCTTGGTATGATATGAGACGTCTTATAGTCATTTGCTGGGTATTTGTGTGATTAATTAGATTTGCATATTATGAGTAGTTGTGATACCTCATTTATTGTCCTGCAATGTTTTTTTTTATCACACTAATTTATGTTAGATTTGATTATCGTGTCTTAAACCTATGACTTCCACCAAAATTTATGTTGACGTTTTTTTTTAGGATTCATTTTTATGTAATCTTCTTGTGATAAGGTAGGTTAGGAGAGTGGCTAGGTGAGACCGTAGGCTGCATGCGGAGTCATTCTCTAGAGATTTTATTTCGTCATTTGAATTGTATGTTACTGGTTTTTTGCTGATTGTGTTTTTGACTTTTGGAATTATGTTCCTTGAGGTATGACTTTGCTATGTATTGCAAGATCCCTTTATCTTTTGTTAAGATATTGTCATGAACATTGTGTATCATTTGTTTATCTATTTCATTTTAGTGTCTCTCTATTGTTGACACTATTGTGTTGTGATGATATCCATGATGTTACGCCTCGTGTTTCGTCTAGGAGAGGTGTGACTGATTGGTATAGGATGCAAGGGTTATAGAGAAGTAAGGTGGATGAGCTAGACTTTAACCTTAGGTTCCTTCAGTAGAGGTATTTAGCGGTTAAGTTTTTAATGCTATAAACTGTTATGCTTCCGTCTATTTTGCTTTGCATACTATATCTCGTATTTTTCTAAGTTGTCTTTTTAGTTATGTTGCTACCTTATCTGATATTGAATATGTATTACTTTTTAGTATTTTAGCGATGTGTTTTCCCCTTACCGTAAGAAGTCTCGTTGGAGAACCGTTTTCCCAACTAGACTTAAGCGTTATAAGGATCCATAAGAGGAGCCCCTTGTGGAACCAAAGGAGATAGGATAGTTGATCGTTTGTCGAATTTGCGTAATAGGGCTGGACCCACGGAGTCGGGTGATTCTTACGGAGGTAAAGTCAAAACTAAGCGTGGCCCAGCATAAGTTTATCCCGTCATTTACCTTGTCATGTTGTTATTGATTATTTCTTTAGGTATATTTTCGTATTTTTAGCGAGTCGTTGCGAGGACTTTGTTCCTTTAGGTCGTTTTGGAGTTTATTTTGTTATATAGTATAGTAGTAATTGTGGAACATTCTTTATGTGTTAAGTTTGAGTGGTTTATGGTGTGAATGTGGTATATATTGCTTGATGTGAATTATGAGTTAAATGGATAATCTTAGATGAAAGTAAGTATACGTGTGAATGGATGCACTTATTAATTATGGTGTCCAACATAATTTTAAAGGTTCACACACGTTGACTGGGACCATGATTGCATTTATGTGCGGTTTGGTATGTAAGGTGGTTAGTGTAATATGTTTTTTTTATAGTGTATTCATGATAAGTAGTGGTTGGGTAGAGAATTTTTCTTCTTACCATAATTGGGAGGATTATGTTAAGTTGAGTTTTATAGATGTAAGTTTCCCTTCAATCTAGTATTTGTGGATACCTAGTCTTGCTATTTTAGAGGTTGGCTCGATTGTTTGCTCGGATTTCCTAAGTCTAAGCTTAGCATCCTTCTTCTACTTTGTTAGTAAGGGTACGATTTTTCCCCTTCGACGTCTTGATTGTAATTGGTTGTTCGGATTGCTCTTTCGGATATAGGGTCGTTTCGTTAGTTCTTCTTCTTTTCACGCATGAATTTTATTCGTATGAGTATCAAACGTTTCTTTTAAGCACTAATTGTTCCTAACATATTAGTGTGGATCATTACTCTTTTGCCTGTATATCCCTTGGTTTTTGTAACCCGTTGGCGACGTGTTAGTATCGATGCTTTTAGGTTTGCTTTGTCGATCGTTATTTTAGATAAGACCTTACATTTTCTTTTGGGTACGTAACGTCTTGCATGAGTTTTCTTGTACGATTTCGTTTGATTTTATTTTGAGTATATGGTCTTGGTATTTTATTTCGTTTTCAAACAATAGAATTGTGTTAGAGTCTGTACTGTGTTTTATGATCCCTTTTGGTATTATGGTGTCCTTTGTTTGAGTAACATATTTTATAATTGATGTCTAATTATAAAAACCCTTTGGAAGTATTGTGTTGGTGTTTGGAGAAAACTGTGTATAAAATGATCTTTGTAGATAGATTTTATTTTATTATAAAAAGCAGGTTTAAAGTGATTCATAGTGGTAAGGTACGATACACCATTAGATAACCATCTCTAGATTTTTATGACAACCAGAATGAATTTTATAAAGATTACATTTAAGACAATTTTATTTATTATTTAAAATGATTTTTATACTTAAAGTGACTTTCTTTATTTTAAATTGATTTTTATAAAAACATTATTTAATTTGGTCTTTCGAGTAAAGTCGATAATTGGTATAAGAATTTCCGTCTTTAGTATTGATTTTTTTATGTGTTCTTTTGTCGTGGTACGCCTGTTGATTTTTTTCGTTCGCGTGTTCACTTGGTACATATACGTATCCTTTCTTTCAAAGGATTCTTATGTCATTTGATCCACGGCTATTTGCATATGTGGAATCCCCTATATGTATTCTAGCCTTTGACTCGATATTCATTTATTATCCTATTCGATTGTTCATAACCCTTGGTGTTCATTGATACCGTTGAGTCGTGGAAGCTTTGATGTGATTGTGGGAATGGACTGGTTGTCCAAGAGGAAGTTTGTAGATTGTTGTCATCGAGAGGTGGTTAGGATACCGTTGGAAGGTGATGAGATACTTCGAGTTCATAGGGAACGTACTTTAGGAGCTGCCAAAGCCCTAATGAACGCTAAGGTAGATGAACCTAGGATAAGTGATATACTAGTGGTGTGTGATTTTATTGATGTGTTTCCAGAAGAGTTGTCGATGACACCACGACGACAAGTTGAGTTCCACATAGGTTTGGTTCATGGAGCGACGCTGGTCGCGAAGTCTCCATATCGTTTGGCACCCTCAGAAATGCAGGAATTGTTCGGGCAACTTCAAGAGTTGCAAGACAAGGGTTTCATATGACCAAGTCATTTTCCGTGGGGACCACCGATGTTATTTGTTAAGAGAAAGGATGGTTCTTTTTGCATGTGTATTGATCATAGGGAGTTGAACAAATTAACTATTAAAAACCGTTATCCACTCCCTAGGATTGATGGCTTGTTTGATCAGATTATCGCGGAGCGTGTCCTTATTAGAAGATAAATTTTGTTGGTCAGGTTATCATCGCTACGGTGCATGAGGGTTGATGCATTCTAAAGACCGCATTTCGAACGAGATTAAGAACATTTTGAGTGTCTTATGTTATGCCTTTTGGTTAAACCAAAGCACCAAGCGGTTTTCATGACTTAATGAACCGGTGTTTGCAACCATTACTTATGTAGGTATTGTCAATCGTATTCATTGATGACATTTTGGCCTACTCAAAGTCGAAGGAGGAACATGAAGTTCATTTGAAGTTAGTGTTGGAGTCACTGAGGAAGGAGAAGTTGTATGCTAAGTTTTCTAAGTGTGAGTTTTGGTTGGAAGAAGTGCATTTTCTTGGTCACGTGGTCAACCATAACGTATTCATGTGGACCCAAGTAAGAGTGAGGCAGTGAGGAATTGGATGATTATTCTTAGGATTGATAGGTTACTACCGACGTTCATCGCGATTTTTATTTTTATGATTGTTAAAACCCACTTACTTCCCAACTATGTGGAATCGAAAGTATGAGTGAGACGGCTCAGAACAAGAAGAGGCTTTTCGACTTTGAAGAAGAATGATTTGTGTAAGCTCCGATAAAGTGAGATGTAGTGGTTGATGCGTGAGAAGAGAAGGGAGAAGTTGAAACTAAGACGAGTAGAGCAATGTCTATGACTACTAATAAGTGTTAAGGATCAAGAAATTGACTACCCAAAGTGAGACGTCAAGGTGAGATACGCGCCAGCAAAATGTTTGCTGTGACCTGGACCAACAAATGGAAAAGAGGGCAGATGATTGTTTTTAATTTATAGATTGAAATGATAGGTGAGTATGAGTATGAAATTCGCTACCATCCAGGTAAGGCGAATGTGGTGGTTGATGCTTTAAGTAGGAAGGAACGAGTAAAACCTAGACGTATTGTACTGAGCAATGATTTGACCATTTAGTCTGGAGTAAGAGGAATGATACCGGCAGGCCAAAGTGAGGCGTGCAAACAGGAGAATGTTCTTGCAGAAAGCCTACATGATCTAATCCACAGATGGAAAGAAAGGAGACGAGAGTTATACTTTATGGATCGAATTTAGGTTCTATTGGTAGGAGAGTGTAATGGATTTTTTTTATTTTTTTTTTTTAGGCATGCATCAAGGTACTAGGTACATCCGGGAGTAGATAAAGACGTACATATAACCTGGATAAATGTTATTGGTTAGCTAATGTGTTAGAAAAGGACTATAACTACCTTGTTAGCGAATGTTGGATTGGCTTAAGAGGTGAAGGTTGGCAATGTCAAAGACTTTTTTTTTTTTTTCGCTTTCTTGCTGCAACAGCCTGAGATACTTAGTGAAAATTGAGATAGAATCACATGGATTTTATCACTAAAATTTCCGAGGTCAGAGTTCACTTTGTCAGTATGATTTAATTTGGGCGATGGGACGATAGACTGACCAAAGTTAGCTTATTTTCTAGTATACAAGAAGAATTTCAAGATTGTGAAAGTTGGCAAGGATTTATGGTTGATGAGATAATAGCAAGGAATGGAATTTGGTGACGATCACGTAGATTGATGATTGATGATTATACCTCATGGTTTTGGCAGACACTACAAAGAGTGTTAGAGAGCGATTGGATTTGAGGACTGCTTTGCATCCTCAACGTGGTGGACAAACGTGAAGTAGATTCAGACTTTTGGATAATATAATGCGGGCGATATGTTATCGATTTTTGGTTGGTGAGTTTCAATTAGCATTCAGTGTGTCGCTTCGAAGCTTTGTATGGTAGGAAATGTAGATCGCGTTCTATGGGCAAAGATTGGAAGGAGTAGTTTGATTAGACCCGCGTTAGTGCAAGAAACGACTGATAAGGTAGTGTTGGTAATGTAAATCCCAAAGCGGTGAGAGATCGTCAAAGTAAGCTTTTGTTGTTAATAGGCCGTAAGCCGTTAGAGTTTGAGGTGGGAAATCGTGTATTGTTAAAGGTGACATCTTGGAAGGGCGTAGTTTGTTGAAAGGTAGGGGGGGTTAAAAAAAAAGGGGGGTTTTAGACCGAGATATATAGGGACCGTTTTGAGATCCATTGAAAGGATTGCCTTGTTGCTTATAGGTTGAGGTTTACTCTGAGGAGTTTGAATAGCCGTGCATGATGTCACTCTTTCATGTGTCAAAAATCTGGAAAGTAGTGTCTGGCGGATGCTATAGTTGTATTGTGTCCGTTATTGAAATTAAAATCGACAAGACTTTATGTTTTGTTGAGGAACTTGTAGAAATTATGGATCGTGAGGTTAAGAGTTTGAAACGTAGTAGAATTCCACTTATGAAAGTTCGTTGGAATTCAAAGCATGGTACGAGTTTTCACTTGGGAAAGCGAAAGATTATTTGAAGTCTAAGTTTATTTTTCCTCAGTTTATTTGTGATCGTGCTTTTTGTTTTTGTTTGCTGTTGAACAATAGTTAAATCTCGGGACGAGATTTCCATAAGGAGGGGATACTGTGACAACCGTGATTTGAGCAGGTTAGTTGCAACCTTTTTAGGGAAAAGGCTAAGTGCTCCCATTTTTGTATGTTTCTTGCGTGTTATGTGTTCTATATGTATGTTGAAGTGGTTTACATATGTGCATGATGTCATTTAGAGGTAAATGATTATCTTATTTTGTGTGCATATGAGTTTGGTGTTAAGTATTCTATTTGTTCACGTTTGTGGTGATAATGAAATGGAGACGTGTTGCAGCATATTGTACGTCAATTCTTGGTTTTTAAGAGTTAAGCGTTTATAAGAAAGTGTAAGTTATTGGAAAGGAAGCATGTGAGTGAAATATAGAAGTTTGTAGCAAACTTTCTAAAAATGGAAAGTGAAATGTGAAATGAAAAGTTATTTTTAGAAACTTTAGTAAGTAGCGTTTTATGTAAAATAGTTTACCAAAAATAGCGGAGATTTTGTAAAAATATAGGTATGTAAAATATAATGTAAATAATAATTTAAATTAAAAAATAAATAAATAAATATAGTATATATAGGATAAAAGGCTAAAGAAAAAAAGGATTTTTGCATTTATCTAGAGGGGTTTACTAGAATTATGATGCAAAATATTTAGATTAGGGATCCCTAAGCAAATACACCCCATAGAACGACTCTTAATCCCCATACCTTATTTTTCAGTCTACTTTAACCCTAAGAACAAGGAGGAGTCGATTTTGATCCAAGAACATTCAAGAGTTTGCGTTTTAGGTGCTAATAATCAAGGTAAGTGTGTTCTTCTTAGTTAGATTTGTATATTCATGTAACAAAATCAATGATGGATCTAGGGTTTCATAAAAATGCAGTAAATATATGAAATTTAATGATGCTATGGTGATTAGTAATGGATTAGGGTTGTGATCATGCAATTGGTTAGGTTAGATTTGCGTTAAAACTTGATTTAGGGTTGAGCAGAATTTTGGGTCGTGTTCAACGACTGATATCTAGATGATAAAAACGTGTATTGATATGTTTCTTGAGTCTATGAATAAGCCAAAAGAGTCTAATTTCCATAAAATCCAGCCTCGAAGGTTTTTAAGGTCGGGAAGTCATTCAAATGTTGGTTACACTAAAAGTTGTCAAATCAGTAAATACGGGTCAGATTTAGGTCATGTTTGTGAGGGTGAAACCCTAACTTAAAAGTGGAATTAAGCTTAGCCCTTCTACAGTAGTTAAGTTCCATATGTATATAAAGAAACAGTAGAAGGACAGATTCTTATTGTGTGTCTAAGTATGATAGTTAGGGCCATACATTTTAGTGTGCAATCAGATCCGAATTTAGACAGTTTTAAAGTTTGATTTTATTGGGGATAGTTGCACATGTAATGGGTACTTGGGAATCTCAAGGTATTTAATAAACACATAAAGGAGCCTAGATTATTTTTGGTATAATTTATAAAGGTCAGCAAGTATGGTTTTTAAGTTGGTTAAGACACGCTAAAATTCTGCATTTTTGGATAAATTGTAGTTAACTAGTATAATGTGTTAACAAGATGGTTAAGGTTGGGCATGGTGTCGGGGCGACCCATGATGGTTAATCAAACCCTTATACATCCATCATATGAGTGTTACAAGACTAGCTCTTAGCTTGGCCACGTGTAACACATTTGTGTTTGTATTGTATAGCTTGTGTAGATATTGTTTGGAAGCTGCTTGTGCATCAGGTGAGTTTCATAGCCTTATGATTTATTGGGGTGGAAATGATGCAAAGTGTTTGGAAATGTTTTGATTACTGTGATAATATGTTGTTAAAGATGCATGGACTATACGTGACTATTGTATGTTGTGTGCTACATGTTTTGTGATGTGATATTGGGAATTGTGAACTAAGTCAGGGGGATCACCTGCGGGTATCCATGGCCTGTTTAGTGGATGGTACTGTGGCCTAGCGAGCAGGAAGGTTACTTTGGGAGTATCCATGGCCTGGGCTAAGGGGGTAACCACAGGGACCTTGGTACGATATGAGACGTCTTGTAGTCGTTTGCTTGAACGACATAAATTATAGGTCGCGGTTGAGCTCGTTGTCGAATAGTTCGTGATTATTTCGGTTATTTGATCTTCGGCTTTGATCAAGGTGAGTTCATAGCCTCGCTTTTAAGTGTTTCAAATATTTTTAAACCCGCAAGGGGGATACTTGCTGTTTTATGAAAATAAGAACGCAATATATTTTGATACTAAATATGATTCCATTCACTATTGAGTATATGCCTTTTACTGTGTGACCGTTAGTTGCCTAGTTGCAGGTGAACGCTAATGCATTAAATAGATCTATTGGGTTTGACAACCCTGTCCGGGGTTTGAATCAATTGTGAGCACCCTATGACGGACATTTTGTAGTTAGTATTAAAAGAACTGGCATACTTCTCGAACATTATTTTATCCTACGGGATGAAGGTGTTAAGTGTCGATACATGAGCTCATTTAGTTGGAAATCAATATTTTTATAACATGTCTTACGAGAAATGTTATATGTTTTGTTGAACCAAATATGCGTTCTAACTGTTATTTGTAAACTCTATGAATTCACTCAACGTTTTGTTGACCTTTTTTTAACATGTATCTCAGGTTAGGTACTGTTGATGGCTTGGACGGGATGGAATGCGGATATCAAGGACGGTGTCTCAGTGAAGTAGTGTCACGAATTAAAACAATGTTTTCAGAAACCAAGTCATGTTGTGACTTTTAGAATTAAATTTCTACATTGGTATTGGGACCTATGTAACTCTGATTATTTTCAAACGAAATAAATGAAATTTATTTAACAAACATCTATTTTATAGTTGTTTGTTATAACTTGTGTGATTGTATCGTGAAGTAGCACCCCAAATGTTGTATTCCGCTGCATATTTAGGTGGGGTGTTACATCGTGTATCAGAGCATGAGTTTTATTGAACTATAAAAGTCGTTTTAAACAAAACTTGGACCTACAACTATGTTCGTAAATTTTCCACTAGGTCTTTCCAACACCGTAGTTCCGATAATCCCGTGGGCGCATATCTTCATATCCTTAGAAGCCTTATGTGGTATATTTGATTGCATATTACGTGCGTAACAAGTGGTTGACACTTTGTACAAGTAATAATTATATATATGTATATAGATATATATACGGCATCTGTTCTATGGTATACGCTTATATATATCTTGATATTCACTTCTTGCGAAGAGTTTAATTTCTTTAAACATTTCGAGCATATGACAAAATTATTTGATACGTGATGAAAACAATCGTTGTTATACGATTAACTTTCGAAAAATTTTTCGCGACTTAACTTTATATCTGTTTTGTTATGTTGATTCGTCTAGATTTGTCGAATCCCAGTTGGGTGACTTATTTATTCGACTTCGAGTTCAAATATTTATAAAATTATCCCAATGCTTTTAAATTCGCATATGTGTGTTGTTTCGTAAACCGTTAGTAGTAATTGAAAAATTTACATTTCGATGGGAGTGTGACTTTTATATGTGCCATCCCATGAACCCTCATTGTTTTGGAAAACGACTATTAACTTATTCTCACGTAACGTGTCGTTTGAAAACGTCTATCTTTGGAGCTTTCGAATAAAGTTGGTGTGTTCGCGTTTCAATCCTTTCGTATCGACCTCTACTTAGTAAGTCATGAAATGTTTATGAGTTTTTGTGTTTAAAAGGATGTATTAAGACATTGGTATTGCCTTTTGTAATGGTCGTTTGGAGGGAATTAAAATGGTGTTTGGTTGGAGTTTTGAAATGGATATTTAAAACGGCAGTTTGGTAACCACCTCCTGGCTTTTGGGGTTTGATTGTGAATTATTTATTTTTTTTTATTTTTTTTTTGGGTCTTACTGTAACCATTAACCCCCCTTTTTTGTGTTCCGTGAAGTATTTCCATTTTAGTCTTTAGTACATTTGAACTCTTGTCAATGTATTCAGATTTTGTACCGTGTTGACGGTGATGATTTTATGAGATATGTGATGAATTGTGGTTTATCGTGATTAATAATCCCTTTGGAAGGTATTATTGTGTTATTTGTATTCCGGGTGGTTTGACCCGTGAATTATGAGAAATGCCAAAAAACGAGTCTGACACGCCCGTTAATGTCCAACTGAGTTTTGAAAGGGTTTAAAGTGAATTATGTCGTGTAAATACTCTAGGTTAATGGAAAAGTATTTTTAAGGTGAATAAAAATGCTAATTAACTTTGGGGTAAATTTTACAGTTGAGTTTTACGAGTATTTAAATGATCCCGACCGCCGAACAACCCCCATTACGGTATCTAGTTCGGTCAAGGAAGTCAGGGACAGTGAACAAAATGTCTAATTACCAAGCTAATTGCCTCAACCTTGTAACAATATATTCCATCCATAACACAACCATAATCCTTATCATTTCAAATTCCAAAAAAAACCCCACACATAAGGAGTGTAATGTGAGATATCTGGCAGGCCCGGCCACCTACAACCACCTAATCCAACCAAAAAATTTACCCAACTCTAATCGAGAACATGATAATTCCCCGGGTTGATATTAGTGTTTGTTTGTTTCATTCTTAAACAAACGTTTTGTATTAAACAACGTTTGGGTTGTCCGGTTCGTATCAAAATCTACATTTTTGAAGATTTTCTTGTAAGTTTTCAAATTTAAATTTCGTTTGTCTTTTTAGGTTTGTATTGATGCATAGATGTTAGTTGTACAAGTTGATCGTTGTAAAAATTGATTTTTGGAAACGAAATGGATAAAAAAAGGGTGCTTGGTTTGTTGGATATAAAAAGGAAAAATAAGGTTTTTGTAGTTTTGATGTTGTGGTCGTGATGGTTAAATAACATATGTTGCTAGATAGCTTATTTTTTATAGTAGCTTGTATAGCTTATTCGGGCTTATTTTTAAGCTATTTCTTGGCTTATTTTGGGCTTAAATGCCACGTCACCTTTCCAAATCACTAGGAAAGTGATTTTGACAATTTTTGTGTTATGGCGTATGTTTGTGCACTATTTTTTAGGCTTATTTTTAAGCTTAATATACGTATTTTGAAGCTTATAGGCTCACGGCCCAATAAGTCTATTTAAGCCGTGGCTTAATGGGGGCTTATTGTGGTCCAGTTTATTTTCTACTTATTAGTATATGCTTATGAATATAAATGGACCTTGGTTTTGGACTTGGATCGTATTTTTGACTAATAAATATCTTAATGGACCCTTATTGGGCCTTAAAGCCCAATAAGCGATATTTAGTCGTTATAAGAGTTTTGCCGGACTTTTGAAAGTGAAAATGTATTTACGAAGTGATATTGAATGATATTTTAGGAAAAATATTTTGATAAACGTTAAAGATTGAGATTTTGGAATTTTGTCGAAAAGTGTCGAATTTATAAAAAGTGTTGAAAATAAGGTTTGAAACCTTGGAAAACGTTGTATGAGCGTACGGGTCTTGTCAAAATTTCGTAAAAGGTTTATACTTATAAATTTTCCTAAAAACATGATTTTTGATTTTAAATAATAAAATATTATTTAATTATTTTATTTATTTAATAAATTCACTAAAAGACAAAAAATATAATTTTTCTCGAAACTTTTAGAATATGTTTACTATTAGTAAACGTTTCATTTTCAACTCTAATATGATTATTTTCGCGGTGACTAAGGTTACCGAATGGACTTACCGAAATATATTTATAATTATTAATTATAAATATTTGCGTATGTTACTTATCTATTTCTTTAAATAGTATAAGTATGTATTATTGAGCAATGGGATTGATATGATTGTTGGGATATGTCATCAACCATCACACCACTAAATTGTTATGAGTAATTGTACAACGCGTCACTAAAATCTATGCATCAAACTGAAGATTGTTTTGGAAATGGATGATTAAATGGGACTATTAATAAGACTAAAGTCGTGTGCTGAAGCGTTCTGTTGCATTTGATTGTTTTCAGATTGACGGATCACTTGAGTAGGTTTCTAAAGACTTGCTTGAGGAGTGAGTTCTCGTAGGCCTTATTTTTTAAACTACTGTTTTCTTTCCTATTGGTGGGAAAATGATACTCAAATGTGTTTTAACAATTTGAATTGAACCGTGTGCGATTATGTGGTTTTAATTTTTGGGACAAGTATGTGCTTAGACTGCTATGTGAATATTATTTGTTGCACGATTATTTGGATCGGATGGTGTGCCTCCCCAGTATTTGCAATGATTGTTTGGATCTGATGGGGACCCTACCTAGTATTAGTGTGATTATTAGAGCGGCATGGGTATCCCTACCCAGGTTTGTGTGTGGGTCCTGCCCTAATTTATTTGTGCTCCTGCTAGTAGGAGGGGAATCCCTTTAGGTGCATAAGTGATAAATAGGTTGTATTCTGATATTAGCGGCGATGCTAAGGTTGTTTGCATATATTTCCACTGCATATTAACACAATTGTCCACTAATTGAACATCTATTGTGGCATACACTGATCTTCTGACGTGGTTATAAGGTCCATAACCTACGAGCCACCAACATTATTGGTGACGTTTTTCGAGTATCATTTCAAGTGATGGTAAAGAGGATAGTTTATTGAGGTGAATGTGATAGCAGACATTAGAAGTATCACGCCCAGAGTGGTGAATTTTCATCATTGTGAAGTCTTGCTTGTTTATTTGGTTTGCGAGTCTTTAGTATTTACGCAAGTTTTGAGTTTAAGTTAGATTCTTGGACCCCTGTGTGAAGTGGGCAATTTGCGAAATAATTGATAAGAGATTGTCCTGGATTTGTATAGTGAATTGGGAGCATCACACTTCCAGGGTTGTTTTCAGAGCGTTGAATGGTCTTCGTAACAACTTGAAGTTTATCATTGTAGTTTTTCTCTATTTTGCATCTTGGTGTTATGATTGATCATTTATGTTACATTCCCGAGTTTCCGCATTATCGGGGTGTGACAACCCAAACTAATTGGGGACTTTTGCTAACCAGACGTGCCGAGCCAAATCGATTACTCATTTGAAACTCCATTTCCCGAACAGGCGGCAATCCAGATAGGTCATCCGGGAATACCTCGGGAAAATATCTCACTACTACTATCTCTTCTTGCTCCTTCTCTTTAGCCTTAAGCACTCTTAGTTTGCCCTCATCTTTTCTTCTGGTTTTCTCATCCTAATACTCTAAGCACCTTGCCATCAGAGTAGTGGGTATCCTCACTACTTTCTCATTGACTAATTATTTTAGTCCTTATGATATAGACAACCAGAACTCCATACCTATAATCACACACTCAAAACTACCCATACCCAAAAGGTAACAATCGATTGTCAAAGACATGACCCTCGATTTCTTTCTTTGGCAACCCTTAATAACCCTCAAAATCTCTACCAGCACCGCACCCGCTAGCTATCCTTAATCTTATATCATTGAAAACCCTACATTCACTAGGCTCTAAATGCCTAACTGAGGTACATAAAAGTTGATATGTAAACAAAATATAGTCGGTCACCAGAGTCAAATAAGGTAGTGGCAAAATGATTGTTCATAGTAAACGTACCGTCAGACAATGTTTGGATCCGGGCGCGCTTCCTCTTGCTTTCACCGAACGTGACAATAGCCCTACCCATACAATCTTGCGATCCCTTGTTTCCTCCACGACCCTGACCCCCGTCTATCTTAGCAGCAACTTGGTTTGCGGAGAAAAACGATTTCCTTTCGTCCATATGTGCCCACATTAAATCTAGGAACACATCTGACCCTATAACATGGTCGGTTCACACGTACACACTCATAACATGCCCTAGACAGTTGGGTTTTCTAGCAATTGACCACAGATTCACACTCATTTCCATCGGAAACGAGTGTAGAATTACATGTCTGATCTTTGATATATGAGAAACAAGAACTAGTGAGAGAAAGTAGAAGGAATGATGTATTTTCTAGAGAGAGAAAGTGCTAAACATGAAATGCATTAAGAGAAAATGAGAATACAACCAACCAACCACCCTCTCCAAGGCATGCGATAGGGTATTCTCACATACAACAAAGGGTCTGGCCTGACCCATGGCCTAGGTAAGGGGCTTTCCCATGGGCCTTATTGTGCCGTTATTAGCTTATAAACTAACCATTGACTAAACTACTGGCTTTGACTAGTTAATATTGAAGTGACCCGAAACTTTTACCTGGTTCCTAACAATCCCCCCCTAAGGGAGGTCACTCGAATTTACCAAAATTTAAACTTAGCATACTACGCTTCGACTTTAGTCTTGAGCTCGTAGTCTTTATTTTCAATCATTAACTTGTGAATTGATGTAGCGATCATAGACTTTAGGTCTGAAGTCTTTGTTCCTTAGCAATGTCTTTTGACAATGTGACCTGAACCCACCTTGAGATCATCAACCAAGCATAATCTCATTTCACCATCATCATGAGTTAAAAACTTCATTTACTTCTTCTTGCCTTGCTTCATCATCACGAGTTGAAAACTTAGGATGAACAAAGTCTTCACCATCATTGTCAGATTCAATCCGTTCATCATTATCGTCATCATCGTGTTCACTCACATTCACTTCATCATCATCTTCTTCTTCACTTGACTTCCAAGAGATTTTCTCATCATCAGATTCATAATCAGGTACATCAGGAACCCCTGGTGTAACACCAGTTCCTTCAAGTGCACCAGAACCGCTAGCGTGTGAGTTGTGGGTTTGAATTAAGCTTTGTTTGGTGGCCAGATTCAATTGTTCAGACTCAGTCCAATGCCATTTCTGATAGAGTTTTTTTCCAATCCAAGAGCAGTTGCTTTTTGACCTCGGGGTATTTGAAGAGGTAACATGGGTTGCTAGCCGGTTAGCCTTTGATTTGACTCTTTTACTAGAGGAAGGCTTGGGTGCTTCATCAGTCTTTGTCCTGGAAGATCGACGTACATATTTTGGTTTTGGTTGCACCTTTCCAGTAGCAAGATCATGGTAAGTCTTGTACGCTTCAGATTCTTTCATTGTTGGATTGGTTAGATAGTCTAGAAGAACGACACCGTATCTTTGAGCACAAACTTCATGCATGAGGAATGAATCTCCATAGTTTGTGAGAATAGGATCATCATTAGCCATGTGCCAGTCTACCTTGTTTCTTCTTGGAATGGATTGGTCATGATGATGAATTCGTTGATGAAGATTGATCAGAAGGAACTTCTGGAATTAGGATACCAAAGTACGGATCATTACCCATATGTGCAACTTCAATATCATGATTGTCTTCTTCAACATCGTTAGGAATGATGGGAGGTTGAGTTTCGGGTGTTGTTTGAGAGTTACTTGGTGATGGTGCATCTTGGTCAACTGTTGTTGAGGAAGGTGAACCGGTTGATACAGCGAGAACTGGAGCAACTACTTCATCAATTAGAGCAATGACTTCAGGGGCTGGGAGATCAACACTTGGTGGAGGAGTGAGTAATTCATCAAACAACGGTTGAAACAATATATCCCAATCAGTTCTTGAAGGTGGTACAAACGGTGTTGAAGGAGGAGGGTTTGGCACGAGTCCTGAACTGATTATTGCAGGAGTCATTTCATGAAGTGCGGGTCCTGAACTGCTGTGTTCAGAAGCCATTGCAGTCAGCTCATCAAAATCTACATGAATTGTCTCAATGATTCATCTGGTACGTCGGTTGTAAATTCGAAATGCTTTCTTTGTGGGTGCATAACCAATGAAAATACCAATATCAGCTTTCGGTTGTAACTTAGCCCCAAATTCTCACTTTCATTTATCAAATAACAGAGTGCACCAAATACATGGAAAAATGAAAGTTCTGAGAGTTACCATGTAAAAGCTCATATGGTGTTTTGCCGTGATGAAGGCGTATGATGGAACGATTTTGGGTGTAACAAGCGGAAGCAATTGCTTCACAACTTCAGCCCATAAGAATAACGAATCTTTTACATAAATTAACATTGTGCGGGCTGCTTCAATAAGCGCACAATTACATCTTTCAACGACACCATTTTGCTGTGGAGAGCGATCAACATATGTTTCATGAGAGATGCCAACCTTCTCATAGTATTCACGTAAAGTTTGATTAACAAACTCAGTTCCATTATCTGTTCTGGTGAATCAGACAGGTGTCTTAAGCCGCACTTGGATCATCTTTAGAAACTTGATTATGAAATCTGGAGCTTCATCTTTTGACCTTAAGCACTTAACCTATGTGAACCGTGAGTAATCATTTACAATAAAGAGGATGTACTTCTTTCCATTAATGCTTGCGACACGCATTGGACTACAAAGATCCATGTGAAAGAGATAGAGTTTTTCTTGGTTAGTGTCTTCAGATTTAGGTTTGTGAGGTTTCTTCTTGCTTTTTCCCATTGCACAAGCATAACACAGATGGTCCTTTTCAAATTTAAGCTTAGGGAGACCACGAACAAGACCGTGTCTAGCTAAATGGTTGATTGCACCAAAGTTCAGAAGAGACAACCTTCGGTGCCATAGCCAAGACTTAGTCTTTGTGGCCTTTGACAAGAGCCATATCGGGGAAGACACCATCATATCTCCAAGAGACAGTGTGTACAGATTGTCCCCTCGAGATCCAGTCAATTGATCCACACCTTCTAAATTACGGATGAAGCAGGTGTGTTGACGGAAAACAACTTCAAGGTTCGAATCGCAAAATTGCCTGACAAAGAATAAGTTAAAAGGGAGGTGAGAACCCTGATAATGGATGAAGCCCATAAGTTGAAGTACTCTGTACACCCAGGAGCTGATAAGATGTATATTATTTGATAGATAGGTTAATTGGTTGCATGGAATGAAAAAAGGATATAGCCGAGTAATGTTAGTAGGGTGTTGACTTGTTTGAAGGTTAAGGCGGAACATCAAAGTTCCTTCTAGCTTGAGCTCCAACAACCTGAGATAGCCCGTATGAAAGGGAATGGATAGCAAAATGATTTTTGTGACTAAGTTTCCTGGGTATGACACAAGATTTCGGGCCTGTGTTCGACGAGTGTGGAGACGAGGTTGAAGAGAATGTTGTCGATCAAGAGGAAATTACTTATGCAGATTACGAGGAGGCACTAGTGGTTAGACGAACATTGAGTACAGTGGTTGTAACACCCCCAAAATGGGTCGCAGCGGAATATGGGTTGGAGAGTGTTACTTCATAGATCAACAGCACGAGATATGAGAACGACCTCTATATGAGTCGTTTAAAATTGATACATTGGATTAAATAGACTTGTTTGTTACAATAGCCGAAGCTTAAATAGTTCATCCATGAAAAATAAAGATTTTAAGACATAACAAATATTCCCAAAATGTAATGCATCCAAATCTTTATAGTAATGACTCCAAAATGGTGACCACCAATGTATCCTTGTTTCTCGTACCTTATTGACCTGAGAAAAACATGCTTTAAAACGTCAACATAAAGTTGGTGAATTCACAGGTTTAGTAAATGTATAAAGTAGGACCACAAGATTTCCAAAGTAAGACATGTAACACATACAATATCTTAAAAGTAATTACGAAGTGCACTAAGCTCATGACACCGAAGCTCGACATATATGTATGCAATTTAATGCACTAAATGTGCCCATGTAGATGTTCAACCCGCAACATCCAAATTGTTCCGACATGTATACGTTCGTTGTTTCAGTACAGTCGAAACTGATGAGCGCTACTCACCCGAACGGGGATGTCAATCCCAAATAGATCTATTCATAACATTCGCGCTCGCTAACTAGCAATTGACAGTTCATGATAGTGGGCAATAGTGGGTTTAGCTACTTAGGCCAAATCGTAATATGTTTAAAAGAGTACTTGCGTCCAAATGTAAAATGATGCATGTTTCTCACCCCAAAGTTGTAAAACAATGTAATTGTATAAAAACAGGGCTATGATGTAACACCCCCATAATGGGTCGCAGCGGAATAAGGATCCGGGGCGTGTTACTTCAAGATCAACAGCACAAGATATATATAAGAACGACACAAA
>BQNB010090366.1:0-27162 GCA_026074375.1 Tanacetum coccineum | reverse complement strand
TTTAAAACCCACCATGAAACACAACCTTCCCATTCCAAAGATATACATTGATGTTCCAACAACATCAAGATGAATCTCTCTACGATGCATGGACTCACTACAAGGACTTAATCCAAAAAGTCCAGCATCATGGCCTCAGCCTATGGTCCCAAATTCATATCTTTTTCGATCATATCCATAGGTATACCTAAATAGACATTAACCATGCAGTAGAAGCATGGGAAACCATTGAGGATTGTGCCCAATGCGATAAATAATAGAAAAACCCAACTAGCACTATTTCTTACCAAACAATAACAAATTTAAAGGATCACTTTATTAGGAATGAGGTGGTTAGAGTTAAGATTCCTAAGTGCATATCATGGTTAGATGCATATGATGAGCCTATACGTGATCTGGAGGATAAGATAGATAATCCAAGCCCATAAAGTACCCCACAAGTCCTTTCATCATTTGAGGTATACACACCGTCTGTGACTTACCCGGAAGAAGTAGAAGAGACTTTAGGAACCCCAATGGAGGTAGAACCTTTAGAAGAAACACAATTAGAGGATTTAGGATTGAATACTTGTAATCATGACATTCCTCTTAGTTCTAGGGAAGTTCCTATTTTTGATGAACCGGAGCCTCAACCACAACCCTTACCTAATTGTCCACCCTTAGATGCAAGTCTAGGAAACGAAGAAGGCCCCGAACCACCCATCAAACCACCTAGTCCAGATAGTTTTAGGATTAAGGAATCAGACCATTTGACCATTCATACACCGCCTTCACCTCATGTGGCATCCTTCCACCTTAAGGATACATATTGCTATTATCACCCATGCATTGATGATCCTAAGAAATATTATGGATTTAAACCAGGTTTATTAGGACAAAGTAGATCTTTAGGTAATTTCAAGATGATAGAAGATGATTAGCGATTAGAATCTAAAGAAGTTTCTTTTCTTAGAGAAGGACTTACTTTACCCGTTTGGCCAAAGGAATTAGAAAAGGGTAGGATTAAAGAAACACACCAATTGGAGGACAAAATTCAATAAATACTTTTTCAACATATGGCTGCTTCTCACCACAATGGTGTGTAACGTTACTATCACCCACACTTGAAATCAAGTGTAGCGCAACCCTCCCCTTAATCTGTTAAATAAGGGTAGAGTCAGGCTCGTGAAACAAACAAAAATAAGTGCTTCTTGGGAGGCAACCCAATGTTTATTTTTCCCGTACTTAGGAGTGTCGTGTGTTTTAATTATTTACTGTTTGCTTTATTATGTTTGAATGAATTTTGTAATCATGCTTTGTTTGTTTATAACTTTGTCTTATTTGCAATCAAAGGTATTTTGCAACAAAATAAGTGTAGGGGAATATATTTGGTTTTTTAAGAACCAAATTCAAACATTTAAAATAAATTGTTTAGATTAATTCGCGTCAGTTTCGAGTCATATGATTGTAACGATTAATTCCAAGTTTTTTATGCAGTGCTTTCTTCAGATTTAACTAATAAAATTGCGTGCAGGAAATTTCTCATTAAAAACGAAGAATAATTTTTCACAGACGCTGGAGACAGCGTTGGGATTAACATCCGACGGCGTCGTGTCTCCAGGAATGTAAAAATTTGATTTTTTTAGTATATCTGAAAAATAAAATGTGCAATATTTAAAATTTGTAATTCTTTTGTAAACCTGCATAAACCTATAATTACATCATTACTCTCATCTTATCTTTATTGTTTTCATAGAGTCAAAACCCTAAATACTCGTTGTATTTATATTTATCCCGCCGATTTTATGCTTGGTGTAGTTGTCTTTGTCTTTGATTACAGGTTATATTTGACGAGAAGAAGCTTGGAAGTTCTTAGGAAGTTTCATTGGATGATTCTTGGAGGACGATTTAACCAGTTATCGCATGTTTCTTCTCTATTATTGAGCAAACCAGGGGAGTACTAGTTTCTTTTCCTTGTTTTCTTTTCCTTTTATTTGTTTTTACGGGTAATTCTATAGAACATTGGGGACAATGTTCAACTTAAGTGTAGGGGAAAAATAAGCCTTAAAAATTATTCTTTCAATTTCCATTTGCTTGTTCCTTAAAATGATGGGTAATATATCGAAACAGAGCATAAAAAGGTAATTTTGACCCAAATTAAAAAAAAATTATGACACATACCGACGAAAACCAAGTATTAATAGCGTCTCATGGATAGGAATGTGTATGACTAGCACAAAAACCCTCAAAATTCCACCAAAAAAATGTGAGGTTCGCCTTTAGATCTTTAGGAATTCAGGTATCCAATATTGATACCCAAGATAGTTTATTCCTTTAGCTTGTTTAAGTTAAGGTTCGAACTCAGTCATATGTGTATAGTCCGTCGTTACAGATGTTTACGTGTGGTCTAGGTTCTCTCTTTTTGGAACAATTGGTCATCAAGTATTAAATTTATATGAGTGTACCGGGAGTATTATTAAAGTCTAGAACATTGTTATTGTGTGCATCCCGAGATCCGCATAGTATGTTTAGGTTTTGCTAGATAGAGAGGGGGGGGGGGGGGGGACACTAGGATTAACCCATGTTTTAAACCTGTAATTGTTATGATGGTCACACCGATCATATAACTATCCCACACCCTTGCCATGCACTTACTTTTAGTGCATGATACCCCTAGTACAACCCTCCGAGCCTATCCTTTTTCATGGTTCTCATAATTTTCTAGTTAAGCTGGACTATTAATGAAAAGCATTGTCAACCCTTAAACTAATCGTTACACCCAAATCGCCTTAGCCTACCTTGTATGTACTCACTTTTAGTACATTATTATTTTAACCCAAGTTAATTATTGAGTACACGGTTTCTAAGTCCTTATCCTTTTAAATACTGTTTTGGGACGATTGGGATTCATGGTAGTATTCCTCTTATGAAGAATTAGGGAAGAAATAATTTATTACCCCCAATAGAGCTCAATAAGCTCCATGTTATTTTGATCCACCTCAAATCGGGTCATTAGTTAGATTGTAAATAATTGAGCATGTAAAAGTTCAAGTGTAGGGGTATATCTATAAACCCTTATGATGTATTATATGTTTAAGCAATGGCTGGGCAAAAGTGTACGAAAAAATGTATATAATAAAAAAGAGTGAAAAAAAATGTACGGGCTGCCATTTGCATATGTTTATGTTTATATTATAGTGAAGAAAAGAAAAAGAAAGAGATTGGTGTAGAGTTTTGTAGAGTTTGTGTATTTTATCCGAGTCTTTGGCTTAGCTACCAAACCAACGTGTATTCTTATAAATAATTAGCTAACCCTTCCACTCCAAATTCACCCAAAGTCACCACCCAAATGTATCCCATCCATTTCTATTTCCATTAATGTTATCTAACACCTATACCCCACAACCCTTGAAAAGACCTCTTGGATAGTAATGAATAATGCTTGCGCCTAGCGGTGGAGGTTTGATCCTTTACCAAGCGTATGGTAATTTATATGCTATGATAGGCAATGAGTGTTTATTTTTTGTTTCCCCATAGTTGTTATAGTTTATTATACACCCGAGAGAAAGAGAGAATCCCAAACACTTATGTGAGGTGCTAGTATATACTTTCCATGCTTTTAATTACGAGGTTTAGAAGGTTGTGTTGTAAGATACTTTTAAAGAGTAGGTTAAATGACCCTCATATTGCTATTGTCTAGGTAGAAAAGCCCATTTGCTTGAGGACAAGCAAATCCCAAGTGTAGGGGTATTTGATGAGGTGCCATTTTATACACTATTTAGGGGTCATTTAACCCTCTAAATCATGCAAATACGCCCAGATTACATGCTTAATCGTTTGTTTTTAGGTTTTTAGCACTTGGATGACTTTTGGAAGAAATACACATGACTTGGGCTCATTTGGAGAAGAAACAAACAATATTACAGACCTACACCAAATCTTTTGAAGATTTATGCAAACAATGGCTGGAGACGGCGTCACAGGCATAAAGCGACGCCGTCGTGAGGAATTTAGTGACGGTGTCAGGACGTGGCCGACTTAAAGAGGATCTAGAATCGTCTATGTGGCGACGGCGTCTGGATTACAAAGTGACGTCGTCGCGTCGACATCTCTATAAATATAAATCCGTTTTTAGGGTTTTAGTGTGTAACTTTAGGATAACTTTATATAAACCTAGGAAGATGAACCCTAGTTGTTTTAGGAGCTTTATAGGTCATTTTTAGGGCCTCAAAACCCTATTGTATTTATACTAATACCTTGAAATCCATGTTTTTAATCAAGTAAGGTTATTTATCATTAATCATTTAAGATGTCTATGAGTTTGTTTGATTAATCTCTTCTCTTGCTTCTTTATAACAATGCGAGGCTAAACCCTGGCCTTTTTAGATATCTATGATTTCATGTAAGCTTAGGTTGTCATGAAACTTAGATTGTAGATCCTTTTGATGTTGCTTCTTGTTGATGAATGTGCGCTTTAGGCTTTAGAAAACCAGCTTTTGTCTGTATCGCTGTTGATATGTCTAGGGAAACGTGAGTAGTGTAGAAAGGATACCATAGGTAACAATCTTCATACTACCTTACCCACTATATGGTTGATCCCTCTTAAGTTATTTCACATGCATTTCATATACTCTTAGGGGCCTTGTAATAGTCTTCATACTACATTACTTGTGCGTTGCCTTAACGAAATATTAAATAGACGGCGGGTTCGTGTAATCCCTTCATGACCTAAGAAATACTTACACAGATCATCATAAGTGTGACAAAGAATTGGATCTAGGAGAAGCAATCTGAGGAGTAGTGCATGATTAGGTAAATACATTTGCTTATCATAAAGTTATCACCAGTAGATTAAACATCATACACATCTGCCTGACTGTCTAATTTATCTAACTCATATTGATAGAAAATTTGACATCTTTCAAAGCATTTGCATTTTACAAAAATATACGAATAAAAATATAGGCACCTGTAAATAGTCACTTACCAACCTGACCAAATTGTAAGGGAGAATTGCATATATACCCACTAAAACTTAAATATTTACATATATACCCAAAACACAAGTTTTCAATGCATGACGTACAATGCAAGTTAAGCATGTTTTGAGTATATATGCAAATATGCAAGTTTTAGTGGGGATATATTGTAACCATAATACACTACGTAAGTTTGCAGAAACTTTTAAGATAAATATTATAATCAAGATACTAGAATAACCTGTAAAGATACAATTTCTGCCTCTCCATTTTGGAGAACCCTTGCATCGCCAGTAGGACTGCTCCCTCCACTAGCCTCTAATTGGCTTCCATTACCATGCACAAAATGAGATACATCCTATCCAATTGGCTTCCACTCTTTTCTTTTGCCTCATACAACTTAATCTCAAGCTATTGTAGTGCGTGACTAAGCCTCTCCATCTCGACAAACTGACCATAAATCAATACTCATTTTAACTGAAACTATTTACTTAAAATTAACTCAAACTGTACATACTGCAGTGATTGCCAACACACATCACTGATGTTACACGATAAGTTATTCTTGATAAATTACCCAAATATATTTCAAGGAAGGTGTGTCAAAGATAATAGACTTATACGAACTATTAAAAAAAGAACATACTCCATAATAAGACCAAACAATATAATACAGTAGTGTGTACATTGTTATTTAATTAGTTCTTTACCTTGTCAGGTATTTAACCATACCCTAGGCATTTAACCATGCCTTAATGAGCATTTAACTATGCCCTTACACCATCACATCGATCCTGAAGGATAATTTGACACATGTTGGATCCAAGCTAATTTTACTTTATCACCTTTACACATTTTACGTTTGAAGTACATTCATATATAGCTTAGACATGTAATGAACTACCATAGGCTCTACATCACATACACATCAAGCATTCATCCGTAAAACTTCCCCAACAAGATTTAACATTTTAAATTGAAATCAAAGTCATGTAGTCTATGTCAAATAACATATAGCAAAACAATATATGTCTAAGCATCATCATTCTAATAGCCGCAAGTACCACTCTACCTTATAATTAAGGTTTCCATTTTCCACACTACTTACACTTATTACACGCTCAACTATAAGTGGTCTAAGTTTAGGCAACATACAATGGCAACCTAACTCACTTAAATCGAAGCACTGATACCAAGTTGAAACACCCCTTTCCTGACTTAATTTTTTTTACAAAGACATGACCTAAAATGACATTCTGTTGACATAAGATTGATTCGTTAATTCATAGAGTGGACTAATGATCGATATCCAGTTGACACAAGATTGATTCATATAGAATCTCACAAGTCACATACAACAGTGCGGTTTGATGTTGACACTAGAAGGATTTATATTCGTCACTATGAAACTAAAGAGTATCACTCTGAATGTTCTGGCAATATCACAAGGATAATGCATAGGACTCTTAGATACTACTTGTGTTCTTTGTTTGTGAACAACAAGTGTATTACGAAATTGTGTCCTAATAAGATTTATTATTGATCTCTTTTGGCTCTAGACTCAATGGTATGTGCTTAAATACACCTACCTTTTTCTTCAGGAAACGAGCTTAAATGACCAAAAACGGACTTAAAATGCCAAATATATGCTTGTTTTGTTTTATTTACTGTGTAGGTAATGGATATTCACAAAAAGACAAAAATCAAGGCTAAAACCGGACAAAACCGAGCACGGGATTAGAAAGAGCATGGAAAATCGAAGCCGAAGGCATATGCATCTTAGTGGGCCAACCCAACCCAAGTTAATGGGCCAAGTCAGCCTATTAAGCCATTTAAACAAAGCCTTATAATTACAAAAGCCAAAAATCCAATCCAAAACCAACCGGCCCAAACCAAATGGCCCAAAACCATTTAACTATACCATCGTTAAGCCTTTTACACCACCAGTCCTTGGAGATTTACACCGTTAGTCCCCAAGGACTAACACCGTTAGTCCTTAAACCAAACAAACCCTTAACACCCGTTATTCCTTAACCCCTAATTTTGAAATATAATAAAATAAGCCCGAAAAGGGCGGGAAGACCAAATCCAAGCCCAGATCACTTCTCCAATGCTTCGAACGATTTCAACGCACTCTCATACCATCTCTGACACACGCCTATGCCACGTTGGCAGTCTCAAGGCCCCTCATTGGACGAATTGACACGACAAGAATAAGGGTAAAGTCAAGGGTGCAGTTTAATGGTGATTGGTCAAGATTGAAAGAAATTTTGGAAGAATTGAAGCCCTTAGCTGTCCTTCCTCACATAGGGCACAAGACCTCCTTATAAATAGAAGGAGATTTCGAGTTTGAAGGATAATCTCTTATATCTTTTATAACTTTTCTTCCTGCAAATTTACTTTACTGTTTTATGTTTTGTCATAAGCATTGTTACCCTTTCAAGCATTGTACTCTCAAGATTATTCAATAGAAAGTGAGTTCTCATTTTCTTCTTATAGCTTATTTAATGATTTGCTTAATTACTGCTTATTTTTGTCTTATTTGTGCTTATTGATGCTTATTACTGTCTTTATTTGATATTTGGTGCTTATTGATAGTTTAAATCTCATTAGTTCATGTTTTGATAAAAATCTGTCATAAAAAGCCAAAAATAGCTTATTTGGTTTGCTTATTATTAAGTGCTTATCAGTGGTTGAATTTTGCTTATTAATGATTAATATTCTTAGTTAAAAATTTGTTTTCAAAAATCCTAACTTAAATCAGTCCTTAATAGTTCAAAAATGCAAAAAGGAATTTTAAAGGGGTGTTTGGCTAGGTTAATACTGCTAAGGCTTTTGTCTTTTCAAAATCAATTTTGGATTTGTTCTAAATCATGTTCTGAACAAGTTTATTCAAGTTTGTTCCAAGTTGTGTTAAGTTCTCAAGTTTTCATAGTTGTTTCTTAAAATCTGAGAGATTTCTAAGTTTGCATCTGTCAGAGTTTGAATTTTGGATTAAGGAGTCTTAGGATGTTGTTCTTTTGTGTTTGAACATACTCAAAATCATCCCTAGAACATGGAACCTTAAGACCTTTTACTGTTTCATTAAGTTTTAAAGTTTTTGATATTTCTGTCTTGGGTTTAAGCATTTCAGTTTTGAAATACCCTTTTGGATCTTCATTTTTTAACAAGTTATAACCTGTTCTATGGTTCAAATTTGGCTTTTATAAGCTCATTGGAGTCCAAGGCTTATCTGTTTTAGCTTTCTAGTACCTTAAACCATCTTTCAAGTGCTTATTTATAGGGTTGCAAAGCTATCTTAGACTTTTTCTTAATCTTAAAAAGAAATCACAAACAGTAAACTGCCTGTTTTTAGTGCTATTTTCTAGCTTATTTAGTTGTTTAAAATGAATTCTATTGGCTTATTCTAAGATTACATAGTTCAGGCTTAAGCTTATTTGAGGATTTACCCATTCACTTATAGCTTTTGTCCATTAAACCTTAGTTTAAAAGTCCCCCTTAGGCTGTTTTGTTAATCAGTTTTATCAAAAAGCTTATTTGATTTCTGTCTTATTTGCTTAATTGATTTGCTTATTTTCTATTTTAATTTACTTATTAGGTCTAGTTTTAATCCTTGTTTGCTTATTTGGCTTTGTTAATCAACTTTTAGTAGCTTTTAGCTTATTCTAGTTTATGCTTAAAAGCTTAAAAACTTCTAAGTGTTTCTGTGATTTTCTTAGCTTAATTCTGTGCTTATTATTAAGATTCAGAAAAAGTTCTAGTTATAAAACTTGCTTACTTTCATGTGCTTTTTAAGTTTTTGAAAAAAGATTTAAAAAGAAAGTTTTACAAAAACCAAGGTCCAGGACTCGAACCTACGACCTTAGCCTCACATAACCAACACCTCCTTGAGATTTTTTCAATTTATATTTGCAATATTTAATATATAAGGGCTTTTACTAGTTTAAGCTTTCAGCTTATATTTGCTTATTTGCAGCTTATTCGTTCAGCCATTTTTCCAATTAGTATTTTTCATAGATTCCTTGTACTTAAAAGTATTTTCCCTATTTTTTTTAGATTTTTATAAAATAGTTTAATATTTTAATAATATTTCTATATTAAAACAGTTTTTAATTCATAATAAATTAAATAAATGTCAAAAAAATATAATTATTTTTTCTAATTTTTTTTATCATTTTGGACTTTTTAAAATTAAATTTGCATTTCTAGGGTTAAAATTTGATGTTTTAGGTTTTTAAGTTGTATTTTTAGAATCCCGTTATCGTTTTTCGTGCTTAATTTGTGTTTGCTTAAATTGTTGCTTTTCTTTGTGTTGTTTTTGCATTATATTTGTAGAAATTAGAATCCAAATCAAAAATATCAATCCATTCAAAATCCCGATTACAAACGTCAACAAGAAGTTCTAAGTGTTTCTGTGATTTTCTTAGCTTAATTATGTGTTTATTATTAAGATTCAGAAAAAGTTCTAGTTATAAAACTTGCTTATTTTCATGTGCTTTTTAAGTTTTTGCAAAAAGATTTAAAAAAAAAGTTTTACAAAAACCAAGGTCCAGGACTCGAACCTGCGACCTTAGCCTCACATAACCAACACCTTTAACACACCCTCCACTACCATCTGCCATTGAGACTTTTTCAATTTATATTTGCAATATTTAATATATAAGGGCTTTTACTAGTTTAGGCTTTCAGCTTATATTTGCTTATTTGCAGCTTATTCGTTGAGCCATTTTTCCAGTTAGTATTTTTCTTAGATTCCTCGTACTTAAAAGTATTTTCTCTATTTTTTTTAGATTTTTATAAAATAGTTTAATATTTTTAATAATATTTCTAGACTAAAACAGTTTTAATTCATAATAAATTAAATAAAAGTAAAAAAAATATAATTCTTTTTTCTAAAATTTTCTTTTATCATTTAGGACTTTTTAAAATTAAATTTTCATTTCTAGGGTTAAAATTTGATGTTTTAGGTTTTTAGGTTGCATTTTTAGAATCCCGTTATCGTTTTTCGTGCTTAATTCGTGTTTGCTTAAATTGTTACTTTTTTTGTGTTGTTTTTGCATTATATTTGTAGAAATTAGAATCCAAATCAAAAATCTTAATCCATTCAAAATCCCGATTACAAACGTCAACAAGAAGTTCAATTCACGCCTCGTCGGAATAAAAAACGACCCGGGAAACGACTATAAGGGGTTACTTTCGAAGTCGATACTTCCGGAATTATATTTTATTTGTGAGTTGGTTTATCGCTTGTTAAAAGTGATTTGCCGATTTACCCATATTATATATATACTATTGACTACGATCACTCAATAAGGGCGTTTTGGTTTTAGTGATCAGAGGCTGGAGCTGACTGCCACCTTTTTTTATGCCAACTAACTCGGAGTGAGAAAGTTGATAGGTAACATTTTTTTATCTCCATGAGAATTGAAACAAGAATCTTTTGAGAGATCTTGAGTGGCTAGGGAGGGTTGTGCATTGCATCACTGGGTCAATGATGACTATCTTTAATATTAGCAATCATCTTTGTGATTCCGATAGCATATGTATTGACTCGGTTTCTGTCTAAGTATATAGAGGGCTTCTTTCTTTTCACCATTTATCCTTACAATTCTTTTTCATTCTTCAACCCCTTCAATGTTAAACCAATGCGTCCTTATTTTCACCATGTTGGGTTTGTTCCGGTAATAACTCATGTCTTGGATAACATTCTTCCCATTCTTACTTTACTCCTTTTTTATATCATACCTAAGGACTTTTACTCTATCTATTGGTGAGTCCCTGGGTAGATCCCTATGGTTTTGGCTGGATCATGGAACGAATACCTAACCTTAACCGCCTTATATCTCCTTTATAACCATCACTTGGTCGGTCATTTGGTATTGCCATTGTAGCTATAAAACCATTTGAAAATCAATTAAAGTACTTGTGATATAAATCAAAAGATTTGTACTTTGGTAGTTTCATTTTTCCAAAATCCTCCCTTACACATGTGCATCGATATTCAAAATTGTTTTGCAAATGAAGGGAGAAGACTGCACTTGAGTCATAGCGATCACATTTATTAATTGCATATTTTAATAACATTTTCTCCCCTTATAAAAAATGTCAAATCTTCTAATATTTTGGATATCAATTGATTAAAATATGTTTGAAAAGCTTTTAGAGAGAAAAAATGTTTTCTAAATTATTATGCTTATTCGGAACATTTTATTTTGCTCCCCCTTAATTAATGAGGGAGTGATATAGTGTTGAGTACATAATTTGAAAGATTTTGAATTTACTAGAAAATTCTTGAAAACTTGTACTCGAATACTATATACTTTTTAATCCTACACTACATATTTACACATTCACATGATATTGTACGAGACGTGACATGAAATGAGCAAAAACCAAGAATGAAAAAGTCATTATGTCCGCATCAGCAGTCTGTAGTCAGTCTCGACTCGTCTCCCACTAATAAAACTCTCTAAACTCCTCATTATTTATCTTTCCAGCAATGTCTTGTCTATCTTTTCCAACATTAATGTTGTTCGTTTCTGATCTTTTTCACTCCAAGCTCTATTCAGCATGCATTCATTATTGTAGCCCAAGACGAAGTTATGCAGTATTGGATTTAGAGTATCACGATCTGACTTGAGCATTCCATCACTAAACTTGTATAACTCGTCACCCCTCATTGATATCTTGAGATTGCTCTTGTTCAGATATACCACACCTCTAGGTTTATACATTATGGTATATGGTTCTTTGACTTCAATACCAGCACATGTGATTTGTGGCATTGTGATGTTGAGCTTCATTTGATAACTTTCTACCCCAAGTTGTACGTCTTCTACCCACTTCTTAAGGATGATTCTTCGAGTGAAAAGGCGTAGAGCATTTATCAGATCAACTTGTTCATGGCCTTTGAGGTGGTGAAGTTTGTTTTGGACATACATGAGAAATATATCTTCAATGTCATTCAAATGGAGCCTTGAAAAGTCAGCTTCATTGAATACACACTCCTTCTGATTTGCTCATCTTACAACAATCTATTTCAAATAACTATACCCAAACTGCTTGTCAACCGATATTCTGATGACACCGAGAATCTTCATCCGTGAGTAAACTTTGTGACGTGATGTTACCACATGTATTGCTCTGTAGAAGAGTTAACGTTTGGGTCCCCAGTGATGGATTCCAAGTGCAGCGTTTAAGTCATATTGCACCTTACTTAAACTCTATAGCTTTGGGATCATTTCTTCTAAGCCTTCTAACTCATACCTTGCAGCCTTTAATTTGTAAGTGAGGATGCATACTTCTTTTCCTTGTTTCCAGTCTCTAAATACTCAAGATCTTTATTGAAGAAGAACTCTACAGGAATAGTTTTGCGCCCAGTAGGACCTTGCAGAGGTAGAGGCTTGCTCAAATTATACGAACATCTGTCTCCTTCAGGATTCGCCTAACCTATCTGGTCCGTCAGAGCTAAATAGCCCTGTTCCAGATTGTACTCCACCTTGATGCTATTCTTGAAATTCTATTTGAGTAATGCGAATGTTGGTCCTTCTAAGTATGCTTTCGTGATTTATCCTTCTTAAGAAATTCTTGGAAAACTTTGTGAAGTCAATAGTAGAACCCATCAGATCATAAAACTCCTTTAGGTCTTTCTTAGCATTAATTAACTCATTGAACCAGTTCTGTTCAGGTGCATCATTAGCATTTGGTTCCTTAAACCAATTTGGATCTGGAGTTTTTGGTCTCACAACAACATCTTTCTTGAACCATTTAGACCTGTCTTGATTAGGAGCAACATTATTTCATGTCATATCTTCAGCATCCATAGCATCATCTTGTACCGGTTCTTCATCATCCACTGCATCATCTTGTATCAGCTTTTCATCATCCATAACTTTCTTAGTTGCTGATGGCTTAGATGGTGCTTTAGCTTCCTTTGATGACTTAGATTGGTCTTTACCTTTCTTGGATAACGATGTATCAGAATCCTTTCTTTTTCTTTTCTTTATGTCTTTGTCAGCATCGGCAGGAGGATCCTGATGATCATGACGTCTTTTCTTTGTATCTTTGTCACCTTTTGCATTAGCTTCATCAATATCCATTGAGTTTATCAAAGCATTATACAATACGAGATGTTTTTCATGTGCAAGAAAAGAACGACTCTTTTGCATCATATCATAGAGCTTGTGCTTCAGCTCGTATTCAGTGAGTATGTCTGCTGATGTAGAGGAAGATGAGAAAAGGTTGATTAGATTCTTCTTTAGTACATCTTGAACCGTACTTTCCATTCTTGGTTAGACATACTTAAAAACTGCTTTCGGTAGATACATCGACAATTGATTCTTAACTTCATTTATCACATTGGCTTGAATAGAGTTTTCAATTATGTCTGTGTGATCAATCTTGGACATTTCTGCAACCTTCTTTTCAAGTCTTGTGAGTCTCTTCAAGACAACATCAGCATCAACTTTTCTTTAGGTTTCTTTGACTTTTTGAGGATTATTTTTGTTTTGCTTCATTTTGGTTGAGATTGTAGTGATTGTTGTTTTGGTTAATGTGTTGTTTCTACTGATGAGGGTGCTAAAACTACATTAACTAGTTGTGTATCTTGAGCCAATGGATTTTCTTCTAAAATAGGAACTTCTACCATTATTGAGTCTTCATCTCTACTTGATCTTGCAAAACATCATTTATAGAAATATTAACATTATCACTGAGTAATTGATTACTATACTCTGCAGATGACAGTGTTTGAATCGGACTTGGAGGTACTTCAGATTTCTTCTTTTCTGGCTATGCTATAATAACTTGAATCTTTTCAGCATCATTAATTTCAGTCTTTGTTCTTTCATTGTCAGACTTCTGTTGACTTGCTTCATCATTAATAGACAAGAATCCCTCTTCATCTTCAGATTTTGAACTTGAACTATCACTTGGCTCATATGGATTATCTAGGACTGTGCTAGATCCTTCACCTGTACCTTTAGGACGTTGTTTGAGGATGAAATCATCTTTGCTTGCTTTCGTAGCTTTCTTCATGTCAACTAAGAATTATGCAGTAGTGGATATAGTTTCAACTCCTTTCAACTTCTTTGAATGATCCAAAGATCCTTCATCTGACTTATTTGTGACCTCTCTTCTAATGACAAGACTAGACTGTTTTTTCATTTAAATGGTCTTCTTCTTCAGTCTCCTCTGAATCCACTGTTTCTGCTACCTCTTTAGACTGGTCAGTTTCTTCAATAACTGTCTTTGCACGCTTCTTCCTTGGAATTATGATTGTCTCCTTCTTCTCCACTGCGACTTCAATCCTTTTCTTAGTTATTAGCCCTTTTCCTCTACATTTTCCTGGTTCAGTTCCCATAGACTTGGCTAAGTAGTTCAAATAATCTGCAGAAGTCTTGATTTCGTCACTCATCATCTCCTTCGGAATTGCCATTCCATATATTGGTTCCTTTTCTCCTTTGTTTGCAAACTTCAAGTTTCTAAGAACTGCATCAAGTTTGATGACATGCTGGTATGATTGAAGTCTCTTGGATACGTTGTTGTGATGGGAGAGGATGTATTTGATGATAAGCTTTGTGAATCTGGGAAAGGGTAGTAGCTGATAACGCTCAAATTGAGTATGTTTTTAAGAGCGTTATCCGTACTTTTGTATAAGTTATTTGGCTATTTATCTATGGGTTTGTTACTTAATTGTATCAAAGTGTGTTTGCAAGTATATTTGTACCTAAGTACAGGAAGAGCAAGAAAAGAATGAAGAAATAACGAATTAATCAAGTTTTATACAAGTACGAAGGATCCTGCATCAAGAACAAGCTCGAGAAGCATTTCAAAGAGAAAACGAGTCAACCATACAAGCTTTCAAGTCCCAAGATAGAGCTTAAATGAAGTTATATTAAAGTATAATGGACCACGACCAAGCACAACTCAAATGGGAAGCTTAAACACGAAATCAAGAAAAAAAAATATTTGTGTCGTGTGGCCAGTCGGCCGGCTGGAGGAGGAGCCGCCCGGCTTCTTTTCGCTGTGTTCTCCAAGTTGCATTAATACTCCAATTTAAGTCCCATTAAGCCTCAACTCCGACCATATCACCTTAATAACTTATTATTTTGGAGCATTCATGAAACTTGGAGGCCAAGTACTTCATTTAACACCATAGGCTTGATTTCAAGTATAAATAGGACCATTTGGCTTAGTTTTCCAAATGATTTTCCACCCTCCACCCACAAGGATGAATTTCACCACCATTATCTCTCCCAAAAGACCTCAAACACCTCTGCCATTTCTAGACGTAGTGCAAGATCACTTGAAGATAGTGTTTGGCATCATTTTTCGGTTAGTAGATCTCTTATAGTCGATTGGAGGCTTGAAGGTTGCTCCAAACCTTTATCTTTACTCATTGTAATCATACTTGGGTAAACTCTTGTTAATTTCTAGAATGTTTATGAATGTTATGATTATGATGATTGTTGAAACTTTGGTTTTTGTTGAAATAATCATGGAGTAGTTTTTATACACTTGTTTGGATGATATTTATCACATGAGGATTGTTTATGTTTGATTATGGTTTTGATCAATTTCATGCTATGTTTGAGATCCATTTGTGCTTGAGTTTTGTTCAATTGCTTATCATGTTGGATAGTTGTTGGTGATTTCATAGGTCGAAAGGGTTTTCATCATTCAACTAGTTATAATCATTTGTCTATGAATGATTGTTTTATGTATTGACCATTTCATAAACAACTTGATTATGCAAAGGGACTTGAGTATGATTGTTAACATATTTGTGAAACAAACCGTAAATCAAACTTGTTAAATAAACATAATTATGAATTTGTTGATTTGGAATTTGTCACCATCATATTCTTAACTTATAATCAATTTGTCAAAACCATCTTCACATGAACAATCCAAGTGTTATGAACTAATCCAAACAAGTGTTGTCTTTTACTTATTGAATTTTCTTGATCATCATTTCCTTGTTATTAGTTGCTTTTATGGTATCTTGGCTTGTGTCATCCTCTTTACCATTTTCATATAGCTTATTGTTACTTAGATTCTTCACAACCAAAAACACCCAAATCCTAGTGAACGACCTCGGCTTACCACACTAAGCTAGCTACATACGAAAGGGTCATACTTGCCCGTGTGTTCTTTGCTTAATTGGTAATTCATGTTATAAATTTAAAACTACTAGTCGCAAGACACATCAGCAGCTCCTTCTTCTTAGCACTGATTTATCTAGAGTCTAGGTTGGAACTTGAATTCCTCCCAAATCAAGTCTGCATAATCAACATTTGAGTTTGTAATCATTCCCTAAAGAACTTGGAGCAAAGCTAGTCTTGGTCTGTTAAAGCCAGATGCCTTTCCTGTTAAACATTTGTTTATCATTGTCATGAATGTTCTCCAGGGTTGGTACATATGGTTGATAACCATAGTTGATACTTAATCGGGAGATCTAGGGTATCTAAGCTTTTTAATGAAGGAGACAATTTCGCACGTGGATGAGGTTCAATGAATGGATGATCATGATCTTTAGGAGTGATCAGTAAAGAATTGTTTCCAGAATTGTTCTAGTGAAAGCATGTATATCTCTGGTAAATTAGCCATTCTAGTGAAAGCATTAAAGAATGAATATTACTTCAGAATTACCAGACAGAGTTTGTAGATGATATCTGGTTGTTGTTTCTCTAAGGAAATTCTGTAGTTACTAAGGCCAATTCAAACTTGATCAGTAACCGGAACTAATTCCTCATCTGAACGGTCTTGCTGTTGATTCTCTTGAGCCATTGATTATGCTAAGAATGTTAATCCAAATTCATATATATGACAATTAAAGCGCATATTTGATTGATTCTCCTTTGTGTTTTAAGTGATGATTGTTTTGTTTACAAGCTGTTTAGTCCGTTTTACCCTTAATTCTTGAAAGTTAAACTTTGGTCAACGGTCAACGGTCAAAGTCCATGGTCAATGGTCAATGACTTGGTCAAACATCTCAAATTAGGTCAAACTATTTTATCAAACCGCTGCATTTGAAAGTCAAACCGCGAGGTCAAATCGCTTAGATTTGAGGATCAAACCACGGGATCTTAGGAACAAATTACGGGAATTGATTATCAAACCGCGAGGCTTAACCGTGTCAAACCGCGAGAGTTGACCGTGTCAAACCACGAGAATTTACAGATCAAATCGCCGGCTTATGGATCAAACCGCTTGATCTCAAATGGAACATGTCAAATCGCGGATATCAAACCGCGTGGTTTAAAAAGAATCAAATAATTGTGTTGATGGTCAAACCGCAAGACCTATGGTGTTAAACCGCGGGTTTTAAAGGTCAAATTGCGAGACTAAAGAGTCAAATCGCAGGAAATAACCTGTCAAATCACTTCCCTATAGGATCAAATCGCGAGTTTTAACTGTCAAACCGCGAGATCAAGAGATAACAATCAATCTTTTTGTCATCTTAAGCATAAATCCTAACATTCATTTTAAGTCCTAAACCATAACTCAATAGATCATAGCCCTTTGTTTTGTTCTAATACACACTAAACATGGTTCAAGAAGGCACACTAGGGTGATATAAGGCTACTCAAACCACAAGAACACATAAACATACAAACCCACTTCTTAAACCTCAAACCGCGACTTAAGCAACATTAAAATCCTAGTCTTTGTTAATCAAGATATCAAATGAGTGTTTCTAACGCATCATGGGACTACAAGAAGCATCTACATCACAAACCTACAAGCACTAGAATACTTTTCAAGATTTCGAATAAAATCACACCTAAAATCATTCATAGCATTCATATGGGTTTGATTTAAGCAAAACTGTTTTAACACTAGTTTACATACCCCTAAGGGATCATTAACCCCATGGTTAATTTCTCTCAATCACATTTTAATTTTTATGAATCCTAATTTGAAATTTAGCAATTTTGAGTGATTAAGAACACATTAAGATAATTCCCTTGAACCCAATGATGTTTAGATGCTTGGGAACACATTTCAATCTTTACCTTGGTCTGAAAATTGAATCTTGATTCTTGATAAAAATGGGGTGCGTGGTTTGAGAGAAAGAAAAAGAGATATGTGTGTGTTTGGTGACTTACAAACAAATCGCCCCCTTTGTAAATTTTTATAAGTTTCACATTTAGCAAAAACAGTCCCTGATTTTTGGCTTGTATGGCACATGCTTTATCAACATTCCTAAGGCCTAAATTGTCTTAAGTAAATTGGCAACTTTGGTCCTTGTACAACCTAGCTTAAAGACACTAAGCTAAAAATTGCATATAAGTCCCCAAAGTTTATAATAGATGACATCTAAAGCCCTTGAAGTTAATATAAATTAACTCCCCTTCAAACTATGATCTGTCATTATTAAAAACTTTATCTGTTAATTCCGTTACTTGTTTTGAAAGATCGTTTTAAAAGATTATTCGTTAGCACTTTCTCCCCCTCGAACAAAGACTTATGTTCTATTTAAAGAGCTGTAGTCTTTGTTTGAGTGGTCGAATGTTCTTTTAAAATCTTTTGTTGTGAGAAAGAAACTGATTCTTGTTTGAAGACAACACTTTACCAATTATGAAAAAAGATTTCTCTTCTTTTGAAAGATAAATGCACTGACATGTACATTTATCTTATAGAGAAAGGACGGGTTGTGTAGCAAAGTATACACAAGCCTTTTTTCATGAACATCAAGTAGTCCATGCCCGAGAAAATTACTTTTCCCGTTGAGAGGATAAGTTATCTTTTTTGTCAATATACTTTCCTCTAAATTGATGACCGGGTTACAATCTGAAATAATTGTAAACCATTGACATGTTTTGAAACAATTGTAACTTCTGCTCAAACTTTATTTACAGCCCCGTGTCATTATTGAATGACATTTCTAAGCCCATAAATATTATCGATTTCAGAAGACATGTCAAGAAGAATATTTTTGGATTTTTCTAGCTTTTTTTAATTTTGCATTTGCTTTTTGTGATTTTATATATTTGTATTTTCTTTTTATCAAAGTTTTTCTAAAAAAAATGAAAAATATTTTTATATTTTTGAATTAATTATGTACATAGGATATATGAAGAGTTTCCACCATTATTCTTCCTCTTCTTCTGAAAGACGTTTAAGGGTTTCGGGACTCATACTCTGCATTCCAAGTCGATTGATCATAAATTCAAAACGCGCCATGGCTAATGCTTTTGTGAATATGTTCGCTAGCTGATATTCCGTTTTGACAAAATAGAGCTCAACCACACCATTCTCCACCTGCTCTTTGATGAAATGATATCTGACGTCGATTTGCTTAGATCTGGAATGTTGGACATTATTGCAGCATAGCGCGATATCACTTTTTTTATCACAATACCTAGGAATTTTATTGAATATAAGTTCATAGCCTGTCAGTTGTGATCTCATCCATAATATTTGAGCACAACATCCAGATAAGGATATATATTTTACATCTGTAGTTGAAATTGCAGTGCTCTTCTGTTTCTTCGATGACTAGCTGAATAATTTGTCTTCCAAGAACTATGCACTGCCAAAGGTACTTATTCTAGTGTCCTGACATCCTGCATGATCTGCATCTGCGTATGCTTTTAGTTCAATGTCGATGTCCTTCGGATACCAAAGACCCATGTTAATGGTTCCTTTAAGATATCGAAAGACCCGTTTAACTGTAGTTAGGTGCTTTTTGGTAGGCCTTGCCTAATACCGGGCACACATGTAGACAACAAATACTAGGTCAGGTCTGTTGGATGTTAGATACATAAGGGTGCCGACCATACTGCGATAACGAGTATGGTCAATAGGTATCCCTTGTGGATCTTCATCAAGTTTGGTTTTCTCCACCATTGGAGTATCAACTAGGTCACTAGATTCCATGCCATACTTTTTAATCATTTCAAGATCATATTTGGTCTGTTTAATAAAGATGCCTCTAGGATTATGAGAAATTTGTAGTTCGATAAAGAAATTTTTTTGCCCATCATTGAAATCTTAAATTTTGAACTCATTATGTTTGCAAAAACGTCAGAAAGTTCATTATTAGTAGAAGCAAAGATGATATCATCTACATAAATTTGTACAAGTAGGATATCCTTTCCTTCTGTCCTCGTGAAAAATGTAGGATCGACAAAACCTTTTGAGAATTTCTAGGAGAGTAGAAACTTTGACAGCAAATCGTACCAAGCGCGTAGAGCCTGTTTTAACCCTTAAAGGACCTTATTTAGTCTGTACACGTGGTTGGGATGATCTTGATCTACAAACCCCTCAAGTTGACTGATTGTGTCATCGTGTAGGTGTTATTTATGTTTTCAAGTTTTAAATTTATATTTTGTCGACTTTACCTAAAACAATACTTTAACGGGCAGTTTACCTGATCAGATGGAGTTTCGTGGTAAGTAGGGTGTCGATCGCTAAGAGCGAGAACTAATCTTTTATTTTATTAATATTTTGGTTAACTAAACTAAGTTAATTTAAACTATGTTAAATCTATTCTATGTTAAACCTATGCTAAACCCATGTTAATCCTAATTCTAACAGATAAGGAGAGGTTTCAGCCTCAGAGACTGGCACAAGTTTTGTGGTAACTTAGATCAATTTAAGACACAATAACACACGCAAGCAGATAGACAAAAGATAGAATAGTGGTCTAGCAAAATATAAGAAAACTGTATTAACCATGATTAATCCAATTAAAACGTTAGTTTGTTTATTTAGTGCAATGGGTGCTTATCTCAAGACGGCATATCATTCCTAGATTTAGGCGAGACTTCTTCCCAAAACCTAGACATGTAGAATTTTGTCACAATTAAACACATCCGCATAAAGCATCCTATTTGTTGATTATAATCTATCTTAGGTGATTAATAATGGTGATATTATTAAACCCTAGCTCATAGAGACTTTACCCACTTACTGCTTAATGGCAATTTATATTCTAGTAGTGTAGAATATATGATGTATCTTTTCTCACAATCAAATGACAAGAAATCTAGAGAGAGAGTGGAAGGATTGAACACTTAGAGAGAGAAAGGAATAGAGAGCAAAATTATATTAAGAAATGAACAAGTGAACAACCAACCCTCTCCAAGGTGTGGAGAGGGGTATAAATACTAGCTAAGTGGCCGGCCATGGGCTCCTAAAGGGCTATCTATGGGCCTTGGGCCTTTATATCTTATCTAGGTTCCAAAAACTATACTCGAGCCTATCTTACGATATTTATGGAAGTGACCGATACTTTTATATTCCTAACAATCTCTCCCTAACGGAGGTCACTCCATGTTACAAAAAGTTAATCCTAGCATGCTATGCTTGTCTTAAGTCTTGAGCTCATAGTCTTTAA
This sequence comes from Tanacetum coccineum, assembly GCA_026074375.1. Lineage (NCBI taxonomy): Eukaryota > Viridiplantae > Streptophyta > Magnoliopsida > Asterales > Asteraceae > Tanacetum > Tanacetum coccineum. The sequence continues at coordinate 5,856 of BQNB010090366.1, read as the reverse complement.
ACTTCAATTAATAACTTGTGATATGTTGTAGTAATCTTTGACTTTAGGCTTGAGCTTGTTCCATATAGCTTGACTTGTATGTGAACTTGAACTTCTTTGAGATCATCAACCAAGCATAATCTCTTATCATCATCTTGAGATATTATCGCCATCTTGTGTACTTGTGACTTTTGGACCAACATACTCATACTTTTCTTGAGATTTGAAAGCTTGAATAAAACATCTTTCTTGAAGTTCTTTAACTTTAACACTTTGTCGCTTTAAGAAGGATGTGCGGTATCAGAGTAGCAGAAGTCTTGAAACATGTACTATAACTTTCATGATGTCTTTATGTAAGTCGATCGAATATGAGCATGTGGCTATGAATCTTGACATGTCTTGATCTAATAGCTGCGGCCATCGGGATTACCTGCATAAAAGGGTTAGTGATAATTAACATGTATGGACGAAAGTGGCTTTGTCACTTCGTCGAATATGGTTGCAATAACCACGGTTCCCCGTTGATTAGTATAAATACTGCCTGTGATCAGGTAGCATTCTGAAGACTCTCCTTGACAGGGTTTCGCAGCTGTACTAGCCGTTCTCATTACCGGAGCGTCTCAAAGCAGACAACATGGTAAGAGTGAACCGGTAAGTTACTATCTTCCCGATTAAGCCGTTAATTCGTGTTCAGCTTTCCTATGTCCAGATACCCTTGTGAGGCTTACCATGGACATAAGATTGAAAATTGATATAGGAAAATCAGTCGGTGTGTTAAGATGCAAACGGTTTTTATAACACACCAACAATTTTATTTTTTTAAAATTCATTCGTCAATTCATAAGCTGGACCGAATCGATATCCTGTGTCACAAGTTTGATCCTTATAGGATCTCACAAGTCACCTACCGCATAGCTTGTTTGATGTTGGCTCTGGAAGGATTTCCATTGTCATTGTGAATACTTTAGTATCACTCTGATGTTCTGGCAATATCACAAGGAGAATGCATAGGATTCTTATGTTATTACTTGTTTTCACAGTGTGTGAGTAATAAATATAATTGATTAGTGTCCTAGTGAGATTTATGGATGATCTCTTTTTGGCTCTAGAATCAATAGTGCACATTTAGTTTTAGTAATCAGAGGCTAGAGCAGACTGCCACCTTTTCAATACAAACTAACTCGGAGTGAGAAAGTTAATAGAAATATGTGTAATCTCCGCGAGAAATGAAACAAGAGTCTTTTAAGAGACCTTGAGTGGCTAGGGAGGGTTGTGCATTGCGTCACTGGGTTCATGACGACTGTCTTCAATACCAGACAACAGCTTAGTGTTTCTGACAATTTATGTATTGACCCGGTTTCTGCCTAATTGTAAAGAGGGCTTCTTTCTTTTCACCCTGTATCTTAACTTTTCTTTTTCATTCTTCAAACCTTTCAGAGATTACCGAGACTTCATGACTAATACCTTGTTGGGTTTGTTCCAGTACTAGCTCCATCTCAGTCGGCACTTTTCCCTTATTCTCACTTTTTCTCCTTTTTATCAATACCTAAGGACTTTCTATTCTAACTAATGGAATATCCCTGGGCAGATCCCTCCTGTTCTGGCTGGACCATGGGAACGAATACTTATACCTAACCACTTTATAACTCCAAATAATTAAATACATGGTCGGTCTTTGGTATCATTCACAGCCTTAAAACCATTTGTTATGCTCCCCCTCAACATGTGCATCGATATTCGAAAAATGTTTAGCACATGAAGGGAGAAGCTTGTACCCGAGTCCTTAAATTCACATCTTTAGCCATATATTTTAATCATATTTTCTTCCCTTATAAAAAATGTCAAATTTCTTAATATTTTGGATATCAATTGATTCAAATATTAATGTTTTCGAGGAAAAATGTCCAATTATTAACAAGCTGATTATTAGAAAATTTTAATGCTCCCTCTTAAATTATGAGGGAATAATATGGTGTTTGAGTGCGTTAATTTTTTTTTTTTTGAATTTACTAAGAAATTCTTGAAAATTCGCGCTCAAACACTATATATGCCTAATTCTAGTCTTACACTACTTATTTACATATTCACAAATTTGTAAAATACGAGAAAATGACCTAAAATGGAGTAAGACAAGATATGACAAAGTCATATTGTCCGTTCTTGTAGCCTGAAGTCATTTCTGTATTCTCTCCCTCCAACAAACTTCTCCAGATTCCTCATTAACCTTCTTTCAAAGAGCTGCTGATAGATTGCCTTGATCATGATGCGAGAACTTTTCCTGTCTAGTTTACTTCATTTTCTTTTTGGCAAGTAATCCATCTCTAAGCTGGAAGCAATATCATGAAGAACCCTTCGAACAGATGAGAGTGTGGCATCACAGAACTTGTAGAGTTTATCCGAGCGCATCAAGCTGTTTCTTTGGAACTTGTCTTGATATATGATTCCTTGTGGATTGTTGCATGCAGTATATGGGGTCATTTTGGTGATGTAGAACCTGAACATCTTAGGCCTGGTGATATTAAGCTTCTTATGGTAGCTTTCGACTCCTAGTTGAAGGTCTTCCACCCGCTTAAGAATGACAACACGTCTGGTAAACATCCTCAATGCCACGTTCAAGTCAAAAATGTCATCTCTTTCCAGATTAGAGAGCTTCTTTTGAACTAAGAGAAGAAGCATGTCTTTGATATCGCGCATCTTAAGTCTTGGGAAGTCTCATTCTACGAACTTGTAAAGCTGTTGATCTTTTCTTTGAACAATAATCTCATCCCAATACCTGTAATCATACTTCTTCACAACTTTGACATGGGTTATTGCAATGATTCTTTTTGTGGAGAATACATCATGCTTGGACTTCTTGTTGCTTGCATATCCATAGAAGCTTTGTCGTTTTGAACCCTAGTAAGAGATTCCCCACATAGCATATTTGTCATAAGTTACCTTTACTGGACTCCATAACGATGGAACCATGTCTTCTATGCCCTCAATAGTATCATACTTAGCATCCTTGGTTTTTGTTGTAGAAGTCGTATATTTGCTGCTTAAACTTCCACCTTTCAGATATTCGAGCTCGTTGTTGAAGAAGTAGTTAGCAGGAACTACTTGACGACCTTAATCTTCAATTAATGGTAGAGGCTTCCTGAGGTCAAATGGATATTCGTGTCCTTCAGGGTTTGTCTAGTCAAGTTTATCGGTAACAACCTTATAACACTCTTTAAAATGAAATTTGAGTTCCACTCGGCTTTTGCATGTCCCTTTGAGTAGATTAAAAGCTGGTCCAACAAGATGTTCTTGTGTCAGATTCTTAATCTTTAGATTATGCAAGACATATGCTGAGAAGTCGATAAGAGTGCTCATCAGCTCATCGAAGGTAGTAGGAGGTTTTCCTGCTTTAGCCATTTTGCTGATCCAAGTCTGAGGAGGTTTAAAATTAATTTGTTTGTCAGCATTCCAATCACGATCAGGAGTTAGAGGCCTTTCTGGTTTCTTGAACCAATCATGCTTAGAAGCTTCCTCGACATTGGGTTGATCCTCAGTGTTACCCAAGTCATCTCCTTGATCTTGTGGTATCTCGGTGTCTACAGTCTCAAACACTAGTTCCTCTACTTGAGCAGACTTTCTAGATGATTTTGACTAAGACTTAGAGCCTTTGGAAGAGATTGATTTAAACTCTTTTGACTTAGAGCCTCTTGTTGGTTTAGCATCCTTGCTTGTCTTCCTTTTCTTCAACCCTTGGTCTGATCCAGCTGGAGGGTCTTCATCTTTGTCTTTGTCTTCATGACCTCTCTTTAAAGAATATGCTTTACCATAAGAGTCAAAGAGAGCCTTGTCGAGCTGATAAGATTTGATCAATGCATCGTAGAGGTCTCTGTGTTGTTCAGCAGCTCAATACGATTTACTTTTCTCCAACTTGTCTAACAGGATCTTCTTCAATTCAAACTCAGTGAGAGATGCTCCAGCCTAGTATGTCGATTGCGGTTGAGAAGAATATTTAGCCAAGACAACATTCTCAAGTGATTCATTAATAGTGCTTTGGAGCACAGGAGTAGCAAAGTGCGATATCTCCTTAGGTAAAATCTAAGGAAGTTGGCTTTTGACTTCATCTTAAATAATCTCTTTCACTGATTTCTCAATGATGTTGATGTATTTCTCTTTCTCACGTTGAGCTTTCTTCTTAAATTCTGCCGTGTATGACTGGAGAGCTATTTGAGTAGCAAATCCAATTCTTGTACTAAGATGTTCATCCACGATTGCAAGAATTTGTGTGAGGATTTGTGCAGAATGATCAACTTGTTTGACTTGAGAAAGTTCTTGTTCCAAGGCAGACACTCTTTGGTCGAATATGAATAGGGATGCAAAATCTAGAAGAGCAGGAATTAGGGAGGTCGTTGAATCTGTTATTGGTACAGGAGTTGGTGTTGTGATTTATGGAATAGAAGAGAATGGCTGTATTATCGGAGGAATAGTCATTGTAGCTATAGTAGAGGTTTCCAGGATAGCTGTTACAGGCACAGTGAGAAGAGGGGGTGCAAGAGTGCTTGATTCTTCCTGACGAACCTTGGCATTCATCATAGAAGCGACTTCATTGTCAGCTGGAGGAACATTGTCTAAGTTGAGAAATTTAGTGGCAAAGTCGGATGAAACAGAAGAGCTTTGCATAAAACCTTCAGTCTTCTGTGTTGTTGTGAGTGTCACATGTGCATCATCTACAACTTGCTCATATGATCTTTCTTGAGAAACATTCTTATCAGCATCAGTCATCTCTGCATCACCTTTCCTTTCCTTTTCATGCTCTGCATCTAACGACTTCACGTCCACATCCTTATACAGTTCATCATACTCTTCTTCATCATCATTGAATTCAAAGCTATCAATAATACGTACATACTCTTCTTCATGTTCTTTTTCTTCATCATCATTCTGATTGACATTAAGATTCTCATATGCATCAGAATCCATCTTTTCACTGTCACTACCTTCTTTGTCTTCATTAGCATCACTTTCAACATCATCTTCATTATCATCCTTGGTTACTTCATCACTATCATCATCATCGCTTCCATCATCACCACTATCTCCCCGAGATTCATTTTCACTCTCAGATAGATATTTAGGTACATCGAGAACCCCTGGTTTAGTACCAGTTCCTTCATCTATACCAGTTGTTTTGTCTTTGGACCCATCAGGAACCTTTGGTTTGGAACCAAATCCATCACCTGAGCCACTTGGATGAAGCATGTGAGACTCCTTTTTGCTTTTCTTAAGAGCTTCTTTTACCTGAGCAACTTCAAGTAATGCTGCATCAGAAAGTAAATCCATGCCTTTGCCTCTATCAACTGTAGCTGGTGTTTTCTTCTTCGGCACAGACTCACGAGGAGTATCTCTAATTGCAACACCTGCTGTTGGCATAATTGTAGACTTCTTGGCAGGTTTCCTAGCTCGCTTAGGCTTCTCTACAGGTTCTTCTTCCAAGACAGGAGACATTTTTCTAGAGGGTGAAGCAACTTTCTTATACTTTATTGCTTTCTTAGGAGTAGCTTTTCCAGTAGCAAAGTCGTAGTAAGTCTTGTAAGCTTTAGAATCTTTGATGTCTTGATTGATTATATCATCAGGAATCAGGGCTCTATACTGTTAATAATCTTGTGTCTTGGAGACAAATTTTAATGTACTTAGCAGTGAGTCATCACAAATTGTGTGAAGATTGATCATGTTCCTCATAGAGATAGTCTTGTCCTTAGAGATGAAATGGTTGATGATGACTTTGGTGAGTCTTGGGTAGGGCATGCGCTCTTTTCTTGCTGAACTTATTTCTCTGTTATCAGCTTGATACATGAAGTCTTCCCACATCAGAGCAACATAGTCAACATTCTTCTTATTGTA